>BMAW01049666.1:1924039-1936198 GCA_019974015.1 Nephila pilipes | reverse complement strand
AACACTTTTTCGAATTACTACAAAACATTTCAGGGATATTATAGTTAAATTATTAATATTTCCTTCTATTTTTCACTTTTAATTCATCCAAATCACGATTTAGTCAAAATATGTAACAAGTATTTTAATGGTTATTGAGCTCTGTTTGCGTTAGCTTAATGGTTAATCAAAAACGTATTCTAAAAATTTAGAAAAACTCTTATGAGTAGATTATCAGTTGAGAGAAGACGGAAGAACTTCTTTTTATTTTCTCTAGTAATTACATTACAACACTACGGCAAGATAAAATTCGAAATACGGAATTATAATTTTATATCCTTTCTTCTTCTCAAATTAGTAATTATAAAATAGCAAACGATTTTATTCAAACGAATTTACTGGAATGTATTACACTTCCAAATAATTTTTTAAGGAAAACAATAAGTTGTAATTTCCAACAAAGTGAGTAAAACAAATATAACAATATTTATTATGTATTAGAGTGGTTTTATTTATAAAGGTATAAAAGAGCTTTAGTGCAAACGAACAAGGTCCATTTTCTGCAGAAGAACAAACGTAATACTGATTTTTGTGCACTCATAGTACAAATTATTACTTTAATCCATTTCACTCTTACAAAAAGAGATGTACATAGAACAAAAACTCATAAACTTTTAAGAATAGCATCTTTTACGCGGATTAAAAAGATATGATCTTACAGTTGAGCTAAACGATGATTCACGGCACGAGTGCCAAGCATGAATAAGACTTTGGAAATGTCAAAAAGATGTTGTAAAACTTTTCAGCTATCATGAGTGAAATGAATAATAGTCAATTAAAATAATAATAATATTAAAAATTAAAATAATTCCATTAAATATGATTTTAAAATTTCGTTGTGAAATAATGACTCGAAACCTGCGTAATAAATCCATTGAATTAAATATATTTGTTTTAAACAATGGTGTGCTTATAACTTTTATTTTTATGTTGTTTGGAAATACGACAACTATTTTTATATTGTTCGGTTTGAAAACATTAAGGTATCTTTAATATTAAAAAAAAAATTCGCAACAAAAACGAAAATATTGAAAATTGTAACTTGCTCTATATCAAATTATAGAGACAAAATGTGGAAGTAGACAACAGAAAATATGATGCTAAATTACTTTAGTGTTAAAAAAATGAATAAAGCAATGTTTAGCAACTTCCTATGACTTAAATAATACCTATTTACTAAAGTGTTTTCCTTGTGGTGATAATTTACGTAGGAAATGTAAGGAAATTTTGATTATAATAAAAAAACAGTATACACATATTTAAAGGATCATCGGTCACAAAAAAATTCGAATAGACAAGAAAGTTTTATTATTAACAAAAATACAATAAGCAATTATCTATCATTAGCAAAAAAAAAAAAAAAAAAAAAAAAATTAGACAATTTATCAGTCATTTATATTTTTTCTTATGTTAAGGAACTTAGTACTTCTTCATGACTTTTCAATCGGATTGCATTTCTTTTCCACGAAATTAATTTATTTGCATTGAAATAGCTCTTTATGCGATAAAAAATTTTAGTTCTAGACTACAAAATTTTAGAACTACACTCTTAAATGTATAATAAAGACATTTAAAATGTTCGTGTATTTTGATAAAATTAAAGAATAATGTATTTGTAGGGCATTTTCAGAAAAAGAATATCTGAATAATTTAGAACATTTATCATTTCTATTAATAATTCAGTTCTCAAACCTAAGCGTTATTTATTTTTTTTAAATATTACGCATAAAAATTATCAGATATTTTTTGAAACCATTATTTTCAATTTTAAATGAAAAGTAACGATTTAAATAAATGCAAATCAGTGAAAATGTTTAATAATTCAAAACACAATTAATATTTTTATACAAAATAACAAAATATACGTGTAATATAAAGACATTTATTAGTTATTATTTCCCAAGAGGAATTTCATAAACATAGAAAATTTTAAACATTTAGTATTTTGAGTTCTATCTCTTCTTAAAAAAATAACCGTGATGCATTTGTATATCCATGTCAAACCAGCTTATTTCTCGCAACCTGTACTTCATTCAATAACAAGAAAAAAAAATGGAGATTTTTTTTTTGGAAAAGTTATGCATAAAACAGATTAGTAGCATTAAGTATTATAAATACCATTATTATTATTAATAATAATAATCAAATGTGGAACTTTAAAACTGATACAATTGAAATATATAACAATGATTTATGTAAAGACAAATAGTAAGAGTTAAATAAAAAGAATATTTTCTTCTTATATTGTCTTCTTTATATATATAACAAATCCTTACTGGGTGTGTAAAAATGCTTTCCGATTAATGGCTGAAATGAGAACACCTTTTTCAATTTAGACTGTTTATTTATTTTTATAAGAGAGAGAGGCAATAAATATACATTATTAAAATAGATAATGCAATAGACGTAGCTCCACTGCCTCAATTACAGCGGAAGAGAGAGAATTTTACCTTGTCTTCGAATTTAAAGGTAGGGAAATCTCCAGATCACGTGATATTAGGTGAAGGGATTCTGAAGGACTTTGAAGGCGTCTATCAATCTGTTAGATATTAATACCTACAAATTTTTGATCCCGGGGAAAGTTGATTTTAGCAGATTTTATGAGCGCGTAATCGCATATATAAAAGGATGATTTGAAATTTTATCAGCAGATAAGGATGAACTCTTTACTAATGGGGGTATAAAATGGGGGAAATTAGAAAATTGAATTAATTGATTTTTATATGAGATCACATACGTTTGTGTGTATTTGTATATATTCTGATAAATACACTCGATACAGGAATTACGATGGAATCATCAAGTGTTATTTCAAAATTAAATTCTTACGTAAAAAGATATTTTTGTCTGGTTGAACAAAGCTGCTATGGAATTCATTTAAGACATATATTATGTTTCAAAACGTTCCCCAACATAAGAAATAAAATTTATTTTCTTTTTTTAATATATATAAATTCATTTTTCTCCAATAAATACGCCCGACAAAGGAATCATGACGAAATCATCATGTGTTTGTCAAGCAGTGCAGCAAATCTGTTAAGCAATTCTTTTAAAAGATATATCGAATTTAAAAAAAAAGCAATCGAATATAAGGAATTAAATTAATCTTTTTTTTTTTTTTTTTTTAAAAAAAAAATCAATATTCCTTAACAAAAATTTTCCGTAGGGGAATTCGTAATTTGATTTCGAAAGAAACTTTTTTTTCTATAATGATAAGAAAATCTAAATTTTTTAGTTTACAGCTCAAAAGTTAAGCGAAATCTCAACTCAAATACGTAATAATTTGTTATTTTTTAGAGTAATACAAGCTTCGTTATTTTTCATGGAAGGAATTCTATAAAAAATAAAATTATTGTGCGTAAACATTATTTTGATTTAGGCGATGTCTGTTCAAGCCTAATTATGTGTAACAATCAAAACATTTAACATTCATGAAACAACACCTTCAGGCGGAATCTATTTACTCTGCACTCCGCCATTCATTAACCTTCATTGTGAGGCGAACGCACGAGATTTGGTTGACACAAACGACCTTGAAAGCAACTGTGAATACGTTTACCTGTCAGGTATTCGAGGCAATTGAGGCTGAAAACAATTATAGGAATAAAAATGATACAGACCAGAATGTAAGCATATGCATATTTATTTATTATTTTTTTTAAAAAAATGAATGTAATAAGTTACCAAAAACTTGCAATACAACTTTATGGTTTTATTTTTTACAGTATTTATGACGTACTTACTTTTGTTATTTTTTTCTTTTATTAACATATTATTCAAATGCTGTATATAATTAAAAATAAATGCTTTGAGATCGTAATAAATTATACAAGATATTTTTGTGCTATTTGGTGTTGATGTGAAGAACTTAAAATTTTGACGAAGTTGGAATATTTTTAGTTAGAATACTTTTTAAAATTTTATGAATTTCAAACATTTTGTTATATTCTGCTAAACGTCTTAAAAGTTTTAATATCATTACTATGGCTGGAAGTTTTTTTTTTTTTTTTTTTTGTAATTAAAAAAAAAAAAAGATGAAAATTGTGAAGGAAATTTAAAAAAAGCATTTGTACCATAATATACTCTGAATTATTCAATAGCGATTGAAAATTGAAAGAAGTTTGCGACATATAAATTTTTTAAAAAATTCGAATTTTGACGAAAAAGATTACGATTGACTTATGTTCGACTTTGCCACAGATTTACTGTCAATGCTCAGTTTTTCTTAAATACGATTATTGAGAATCTAGAAAGTCTTCTTTCCAATAATTCTGAACATGAATTTACATTTTAGATATAATTATATGAGTGAGAAGAATTATAAGAGTGTTTAGAAAGGAGGTGATAGTTTAGTTTTAGTTTAGTTTTTATTAACGTCGCACTAGAAGCAACACGAGGGCTATTGGCGACGGACCTCGTAATTTTGAACCAAGGTCAAGTGACGAGGACGACACCTGAGCTGGCACCTCCTAGAAAGGAGGTGAAGATACAATAAATAAATACATAATTAAAATACTTTATGCGGTTGAAGATTCCGTTAATAGTTCCGTTTAATTTTTTCCATCTCTGTGTATAAATTCACTAATAGATTTTGAAATATAATTTTTTTACTTTATTCTTTATTTTTAATTTGTTCCATTAAAAAGTTAGATTGATTGATTGATTAACTGTTTAATTACCGTCGTACTTCGAAACAACACAAGAGTTACGGGCAATGAACTCCTTGATTCTGAGCTACAGGCAAGTGATGAAGACGACATCTATGCAGGCACCTTTAACTTCCACACCTCACCAGTGTTAGAAATTTGAATGCATTAGCCCCAATATATGACAAACCTTAAATGACAACTGGATGCTCACAGAAAAATTTTAATTTCAAAAGCAAAGATCTTATTAGACAAGAGTTACGATACAGAAAATGGCAGTAGTAGAATAACAGATCGTTTCATCTTTGCACTAACATATTTCATGTTGAAAAGAATTTTAGCTGCTTAAATGAGACATGACTGAAAATATTTCTGTCACAGTAGTGTTTTATTTAATACCCAATTTTCACATATAATTCATTTGTTATCTTTGTTCCCAGGTGTCGTTGGTGTGCTGAGAACAGGTGACAAATATGGAGATGAGGTTGAAGCATCGATGCGTTATTGAATACTACCTTGCACAATGAGACTTTCACCTCTTCCCAAAAATGAATAAGTACCTTAAGGGACATCACTTTTTTCTGATAACGAGGTAAAAGTTTCTATTAAAACTTGATGTCAACAACAACAACTGGTATTATTCTCCAATTGGTTTGCCCGACTGTGATGGTATACTTCAATTATTCCACTCTGCAACCAACTTAAAATCTAATGAAATAGTCGATAAGTTCCAAACTCCAATTGAGGATACGCAAGAGAAGGACAGAGCACTTTATTATCTATTAAAGAACATGCAAGTTCGATCGCTCGGGAATTCCTCTTAACGCAGTTAATCCTCGTTTATGTTCAAATAATAAAGTCTTAGCTTACCAAATCACTCATTCCGATTCAAGTACTTCTCTATTACATCGACTACTATTGTTATTGATCAGGAGTCACTTCCAATTACTTTTAATATAAACGATTAATCACGACGATTCACTCCAATCCACAACATATACGATCAGTAAAAAAAAAGCAACAGAAAAAAAAAGAAGCAGAGCTGCTCGTATAAGCTCATCCCTTCTCTTTCCTTTCAATTCTATTTCGCTTAACTGTCTATAATTCAATTAACTACGCTTATCTTCATATAATTTACCTAATTCCGTTTCATTTGGTTGGCAAGGAGTTGTTATTTTACGCAGTTCAAATTACTGAAAATTCCCAGAGGTTAGTAAAGAGAAAATCGCGAATAACCCAGCATCACACTTCTAGTCACTCATTGACTCAAATGCGTAGAAAAGGATGGGAATTACGTCAAAAAGTGAAAAATGTAATTCATACAGGGTAGCTTTCAGGTACATGTATCCTCTATTTAATGCGCAAGTCACAAGAATTATGAACATCGGGTTACAAATAAAAAATTTATGGCCATGAAGACATTATTCTTCTGTCAAACCTGGCAGTTATGTATTTGTTTCAACATAAAGGGAATGAACGAGCGAATTATCAAATTAAAAGGTCAGTGTTCTAAAAACTGATCCCCTTGCTTGATTTGCCTTTCTCTTTCTCTCTCTCTGTATATATATATATAACCATACGTTACAAACGAAATTATTTGACGTTAAATTAATTGTGTACATATGCCCACGATTTACATTTCACTTTGTATATTCCTTGACAAAACTAGATATTGTAATACAGGTTTACCAGTAAATTGTGGCCACGATAGCCTAATGGTCAAAGTAGCGGACTCTCGGTTCGGTGTTGTTTTCATGAGTCGGGGACTCGAATCCTGATTCCACAAAGAACCCGCCGTGTAGCCTAGAACTGGTCGAGGTCCCAAGTTCTCCCGTGGCGTGGTGTGGAAACTTGGAGAGGGAGATGCCAGGTCAGGTATCATTTTCGTCACTTGACCCCTTTCTCAAGACGTAAATAAACAATCACAATCTCAAACAGTAAATTGTAAATCTTAGCCTCGAATCGTTGCCGGTAACTGTACAATAATTTTAACTGGTAATTTGGTAAATTTTATTCATAACTATATAATACACTTTTTCTTCAACATCTGCAATTACGTTACCCATAAAAGAGAAATTTAATGCATCGATCATAAAACGGCAACAATAAAAACATAATAATCCACATCTGCTACAAAATATTAACACAATGTTTATAAAATTGATATAAACAACTGAAAAATGTTTAACAAAAAGTATATTGAAATAGAGAATGTACATTTTTTAAAAATAATTATTGAACAAACTGGTGAGGAATCTGAAAGAGTTTTTTTTTTTTTTTTTTTTTTAAAGGTGGTATTATTTTGATCAAAAACTTGTAAATCAGCATTAGGAGACCAAAGTCATTATTCTACAGTTATGTTTCTTACGTGCTTGTTTATTAAAACATGCTGACAAATATATTAATCATATATTTTAAAATAGTTTCTATTGTGAAAATATTCATACATTAATGTTATTTATAATTTGCTATAAAATTGCTGAATTTATATTACTTGTGTTCAAACAGAATGAAATTTATTTTTATACAATTTTTTTACAGTATACAAGAAACAAATAAAATGTTATATTATTATGAAATTTTAGTTTCAATTTTCCTTTAAAAGTATTTCCGTTAATTTACTGGTTTTGTTTGAAAATTTTACCGTATAACTAACTGATAATAGAAAAAGTGGGTAGATTTGCAATCACTAGACATAATTTAATTCGGTATGCTTTCAAACTCAAAACTGATGTACTGTTAAGATTAAGTAATATGTATAAAATAAGTAAAATATTTTGTGAAATATTATCATTAACTCTACGTTTTTTCAGTCAACGATTGACAGATTTGCTGTTAATCTTTCTTCCTGCAGAATAAATTCAGAAAAGCTCCAATCAATGAAAAATATCTAAAATTCATCAGCAGAAAAAAACGAACTTTTTTTGGACTCTAAACCATGGTGGAAATATTTCCGTATATATCATTAATTTCAGAGTCCTTGTGTAAGTAGGTACAGTGCGTCTGCAAATAGTTAAAAAAAATCAATTTCATACAAGAAACTACGGACCTGATACAGTATACGCCCGGTTAGATATCATTTTATTTATTATTATTATTATTTTTGGAAAAGAAGACATACTTTCTAAATTTTGGGCATGCCATTTGGCAAGGAAGCCTTTCCAAATTTTGTGCATGCTGATTGCCATGTTTGGCTTAAATAACGTACTTATAAAGCTGGCGAAGAAAAAAGAATATCGCGTCCGTTCATAATTATATTTATCTTGGCCGAAATTATGATTATTTATACATTCAGACAGAAGCAATATCAAATCACAGCTGATGTTTATATTCTTCGCAATCATTGTTGCTCCTCAAATTTATTCTATAATCAATCTAGAAAAATCTTATTACACAGACTAGTGATGGAGGACCTATGAACGCAAGTCAAAGGTGAAATGTCAAGACATTTCGGCTAACACGCATTGTTTCTAGGTGGTCATTGTCTAAGAACAGTCAATCCAGAATAAGCAGCGAGTCAAGAACAGACAATTAAAACAGTTAAGTATACTGGTGAAACAGTATACAGTATTTTGGAATTAATGGTTGTCAATAAACAATTTGGTGATGCATAATTTCAAGACAGCATCTGGGCTCAAGAGTTTGTCGACTTGTAGTCGAAACTTGAGAATCTGGTAAGAAATCGTTTGGAGAATGAAGAAGAGTTCACAACGAACAGCAAATTTGGAGTGCTCGGAACTGATTAATGGAAACTTTTATCACCTTGATGGTGGAGGATGGCTTTGCTAACAGTTTTTCTCTTTGTACACTTTAGTGAGGAAAAACTTTGCTCCCTCCGAAGTGGTCATTCGAGGAGTATGCGGTGTTCACTCTTAATAAGTTTGTTACGTCCGGTCAAGAGCCTCATTAAAGACAGCCGTACTCGTGAGAAAAGTCAAGCAACATTTTGGTTTCCCATAAACTTTGATCTTTTGGAGCCCGATCTCCAGAAGACCAAAAACATCCCCGCAACAGATGATACAGTTTTTCAGGCATCATTTCCTGTCCCAGTTGCGGTGCTCAGTGACCAATAGCAGAGTTTAATAATTCAGCTATTTAACCAAAAGAAAGGTGGCATTCGAAGAGACGCAGCCAATTTCATTCCACAAAATATTTCCGAACAATAGAGATCTACTAAACGTTCGAGTAGAACTTTGTGTTCATCTTTTTCTAGAGTGCGACTAGCAGAAATTTTTTTATATTTGCAAAGAAAACTTCAGTGCTACAAGTACTTTATCTAATTGTAATTATAATCATTAATATTTAAATTAATTACAATTCACTATTGTAAACTCTTTATTCATTATTGTAGACTCTTTATGCATCAAGTCATTTAACGCAACCTACGCTAACCGAGCAGTCAAGCACTGAAAATAAAATAACACTAAAGTATAGATATTTCTAGAAATGACATGAAACCAGAGTTAAAATGGATTTTTTTTTCGAATTTTGACACACCAGACTAAAAAATGTCATCATTATCAACATACAGGCACTTCATTATTTCCCTTCCAGTAACTACATTTCTGCGCAAAAAAAAAAAAAAAATCTTTCATGAAATAAATTTTTGGATACCAGAATAAAGTTATAGTGCTATTAATACTAGTAAATAATTATTAATACATAACACAAAAGTGGACTCCAATAAACTTAAGTACATACGTGCAATATGAGAATAAATTAAAAAAAAACTTTTTACACATAATTCTGGTGGTACAATTTTGAATTCAAGGGATGTAATCTAATTTTTTGGTACTATGTGTAGTTTTTGGTTTGATATTGGTAAAGTCAAGCTCTATTTCTTTATCCTTTTGTTCTAAAGATAGCTATTCACGAGGTTCAGTTTCATTTTGTATTGCGGATGAATCAGGTAAATACTATATAGACATTACACTTGCGTCTGTTTTAATATTTCGTTATAACAATGATAATTAAGGTAACTGAGACGGCTTAGATAATGAAAAGTAAGCTTATTTTGCAACGACCTTGAGATCTCTCGCTATATATTTATCTGTTTATGAAAAGAAAACGAGTTTTATGAACATAAATAATTATGTAAGAGCAATTAATGATCATCAGATGTATTTATATTTGTAAGGCCTGATCCTCAGTTACATCGTACCTAAAATGTGCTGCATTTATAACTTTAAAATTGATAAAAATAATACTATATTAATGATCTTATAAACATAATATTATATACACTGAACATAATTATAATTTCAAAAATTAAAAATTTATTTATAATTCAACTTAAAACTTTTAAAGTTATATATATATATATATATATATATATATATATATATATATATATATATATATATATATATGATTCCAATTCCCCATAATTTGTAAACAAATATTGCATAATACTTAAGATTTGCGAATGTTTATAAAAAAAAATTACGTTAGCCGTGCAGGGGGAGGGGGCAGTTCATTTCACAATGGGCCAACTAACAATACTACGTATAAAGTAAATTTTGAGGAAGGATTTCTAGAATAATAAAAAAAAAAACCTCATTTTGAGAAAAACGCAAATAAAGAATATTTTTCTCAATGGCGCAGTAGGTTCGTTCAAAGTTTTAGAATTCGTTTTCTGAGCGTTTTATTCATTAAATTCTCATAAATAATGCATATAAGGAGAATCAGAAACGAGCCCTTTATTTTTTTAATAGCAATATCAAAAAGTGTGAAATGTGAAGCATTTTAGTCTCCGTTGTCTTAATAATTAATGAGTAATAAATAATATTAGACTGATATAAATAAAACTTGATTAGACTGAATAATTATTGAAGGTTATAAATCACACAAAAACTTTCTAGAATCCGAAAGTGATCATATCTAGAATGCTGCGTACCAAAAATCTACCTACCTAGCTGGACTACAAGTCAAATATTTTATTTACTCAAAATCTTGAAAATAATTTCGCCAAGTAAGATTCCGTGATATCTTAGTGAGCGATAAGCGAGCCAATGTTGGTAATTTAACCACACTGGATGCAGGTGGTCCAAAATATATAACAACAATTTAAGTTTATAAGACTTCTCTATACATATTCGAATTAAATATTTTTACATTGAAACAGAACATCTAATATGAGAAAGGTAACTTACGATTTTTGAAGTGTACAGCAATTGAACATTGCAACCATATATAACAAGAAAATGCACAAGTAAAGGTACAAAACACACCAACGAAGTAACGAGTTTCTCAGAGAGCTCAAAATATAAAACATCCTTTAAAATGTGCAAGTTTAGTTATAAAAGAGCACTGGGAAAATATCAGATAATTATTTAAATATCCTAATTCTAGGAACAAATCTATTTTGGAAGTCGTTTTTAATATTATTGTAATATGTTCGTTTTTCAACTTAATGTTCTTCAGAATCCTGCATACATAAAAAGAATAAACAATCTTTTTTTACTATTGGCTCATAGGTCATTTGTTTGAGGAACTTAATAAAAACCGGCTTTTATTAGAATAAATTTGTGATTCTCTAAATTCATTATTAGAAATGATGATTTGCATTTTTATTTGTTACATTACATCAGTCAAATTTTCGAAAATTTTTTTTAAAGAATTACACGATTCATAAACAGTGAATTCAGATTTTTTTTTCAATTCCTGGTGAAATGTAGTTAAAAAATTACAAATATAAACAAAGATTACAATTATATCTTGTATAAAAGGAATTATTTAATTTTTACTCCATTTTCTCAAGTGATACGAAAAAAAAAAGATGTAGAAGATTCAGATTTAAATAACTGCAATAGAAAAACACATTATTAAATACTGATTCTGAATTTGATGTTATTAATAGATTTAATAAAATTTAATTTGTCATCTGGATTTTCTTTATAATGTTTTTGGCACAAAAACGACGTCTTTTGAATCATATACAATCATATCTCTGCAAGTTTCTCATTAGGTTTACGAAAAAGTATTTCAGACAAATTTCTCTTCAGTTCATGAATTATGCTTCAGTTCACGAAAAGATAGGTTTACGAACAAGACTTTCAGACAAGTTCTGAACTATCCTTTGGTTCACGAACACTCCCCGTAAAAAGTTCAGTTGTGCTTTCTTTAGCACAGTTTAAGACTTCCGTCGACATGCCGCATTGAATTTCCGAGTTAAGTGTAAATCAAAAATGGCCATAACGTAGCTCGCGAGCCGCGTGTGGTTCGACTCAAACTTACGACTGACGGAAACAACACCAGTCGTGAAATCTCGATAATGACCACTCGGCTATTGCGGCTGCTATGTTGAAAAGAAATTTCTATCACAATAATAGAAGAGATTTGAGGCAAGTGGAGAGAAGTATAGGTTTTATTGAAAGTCGTCAACCCCTAAAACAGTGATCAAAAGAGCATTTGATATTCTAAATGACTATTCTGAATGAACAATGTGAATTTGATATTCTGAATGAACAATGTG
>BMAW01049666.1:1910925-1924029 GCA_019974015.1 Nephila pilipes | reverse complement strand
TATTCTGAATGAACAATGTGAATTTGATATTCTGAATGAACAATGTGAATTTGATAGTCTGAATGACTATTTCTGGATAAATCTTCAAAAACACAAAATTCTATGAATTAGTTTCTTGCGCCAAAATCAGTCAGTACTTTTAGAATATAGGCAGAGAGAAGGAAAAAAAAAAAAACTTTGATAAGAATTTTTATAGTATTATAGTAGCTTGACTGAGTTGAATGAAAAATATGTGATACTTAGATAACTATTTACTCTATTTTTATTACAATTTGTTTTGAAATACTAAAGTTTATGTTAACAAGTTAAGTGCTTGTCGCACTTGTAATTGTAATTGGAATATAACATTTTTGGGTGCGCGTCGCACGCTAGCAATGTCCTCAGACACGAACGTTTAGTAAAGTTCTCGTTGTCTCTTCTCTTTGGGAATTTTAAGTTGAATGGAATTGACCACGCCTCTTCCAAAACCACGGGACATAATCCTTTGTTTCGGTTGGATAGTTAAAAGTTATAAAACAATTATTAGTCCAGAGCACTCCGACCGAGGCAAGATTTGACACCTGCTAAACTGGGCCCCTGATGTTGAGGGTGTGCTTGGTTCCCCGGAAAGCTGGACTCTATAAGGTCAAAGTTCATGAGAAACGGAATGTTGTTTGTCCTTTCTCACGAATCCAGATTTTTTAATGAGGATCTTGACCGGATGTAAGGGGGACCACTAACGAGCTTGCTAAGTGTGGTCGCCGTAAATTGTTTAGTGCTATTTTTAACGTCTTTTGAAGTATGACTCTTTCACTATCTGTAGCTCTTATCACGTTTTCAATAAACAACCATCTGCACCAGCAGTATTATGTGGCCGAGGTAGCCTAGTGGTCATGTCCTTGGACTCGCGGCTGACGGTTTTCATCGTGTCATGGGTTGGAGCTTTGATGTCACTAAAGACCAGGCAGTGGATCCGAGGCTGATGTCCGTTAAATCTATCGGGGGAGAGAGGATGCCAGTTCAGGTGTCGTCCTCGTCACTTGATCGAAGCTCAAAATTAAAAAAATTTATTTCGCCGATTGCCCTCATGATGCCTCTAGTGAGACGTTAATAAAACCAAACCAGCAATATTATCCATTACATAATTAAAATGAAATACTGTACAATTATCATGTATTTATATATTTTTGCCTCAGTTCTTCGTAATAAAGTCTGCTTAAATTTATTTCTACATATCTTTTTAACTAAATCCATAGAAACTATGTAAAAATAACTTGTTTCTGTGACTTGAATGTATTAATTCTCTTTTCATTAATTTAAATGGGAAAAATTGCATCGGCTCACGTTCTTTTGGCTTGCGAACCGAGTTTTGGAACGAACTAAGCTCATAAGCCGAGGTAGCACTATGATAATAACATAAGCAGTTTAAAAAGAGAAATACATGTATTTTATACAAGAACAAAATTAGAAATAGACATGTCTCAACCGTTAGAATGTGGAAATAATATAAAATATTTAGGCATAAACCAAAAGCCTTCTACATTATATTTGCTGTTAAAGCTTATAAATATACAGAAACTTCCTGGAAGATTAGAGCCGGTGATTAAAGGGAAGACCCCTCCCCCTTTTTTTGGGGGGGGGGAGAATTGAAATTTTTTTTTTCTATTTTAATCTCTTAAAACTAAGAATTATGAGTAAAATATTTGTATAAACCTTATTGTATTTTCACTTCATTATCTTTACTTTTGTTTTTTAATTATAAAAATTACTTAATAGAAATATATGTACACAAATCTATCCTTTTACCTCTCTAATTATATAAAAATTAATAAGAGAGGTGCAAATATGGATACTAATTATCTCACCTTTCCTTTCTTTAATTATAAACAAATCTACTTTGCAGAAACATGCACAAAATGCAATTTTATACATCGCTTCACGGCCAACTGTTTTGTAATGCACCACAGCAAATATATGACACTCGCTCAGCAGGTGTAACATGTGCTCAACAGGTGTAACATGTGTAGATAAATTGGCGGAATGTGTGGAAGTCTAAGCCAGGCAAAAACAAAGACACTTAACGCTGTTTTAAACTCAGAGACTATACATACGACTCTGAAAAACTTATTTTGCATAGTGCATTCTCCTTATTATAATGTTATTCATTTTGTTTTGCTTTGAACATTTAACTAAATATTATTTAGTACAAACAATCTATAAGAGTATCATTTATTTTTCTTTGCATATTTTGTAGTATAATAGCTTTGAGTAAATTCATAAGTTTAATTTTGACAAATTATTATTTTTTTGTGTTAATTTTAAATAAATCATACTTTTTCAAATGTAATTGCAGTTGAAACTTGAAAATTCTAATTTCAAGGGATATGCGAAAAATTTCCTGTTAATTAGTTGTCAGCTAAGCAAGTATTCCGAGACACAAAGGATGTAATGGCTACAATTTAGGCGTAGAAAGGCACAGGTTTTAATTATATTTTTCGAGTTGCAGAGTTATAGTAAATTAAAAAAAAATTACTTAAGTAAATATAATGTGTTTATTATGTGTGTAAAAAAATTACTTAAGTATACAAAAATACAACTACAAATTTCATTGTACGGCTTACAAAAGAGTTAAAAAAAAGTCTGTTTCATGGTACTCGGGATATAGCGATACACGTTAATTGATCAAATAAGGTACTGACTGATAATAAGCATCTTAAGACTGTTTTCACGTGATGTTAAAGTATAAGACCCAAAATCAAACCATTTTTTCCAATAAAAAACGCTCGAACATTAACATTATTTTCTGACTACGCTATCCAATAGAAAACAGTATATTTTATAATACTATTAATTCGTGTATGAATCAATCACTTTTCTTTGGAGCAAAATATGTTTCATACTCGTATTTCGTCTCCTAAGCTGCAATGCAGAAAGGGTTTTGAACTTGACGTGTTCAACAGAAAAATTTCAAATTTTTGAAATGTTTCTGAATTTTAAGAATACTGTATAAGAGACAGATGGATATGTTACAACGTCACAAACTTATATGGAAATTGGAACAATTTTCTACCTGGAAATGTGTTCCCATTTGGGATCGGTTTCTTTGACATTAAGCGAAGATAGCTTTAAAACAATGAGCTAAAACGTAAGCAAACGTAACACTCAGAGATATGTTACTTAGAAAGCTTAATGAATGGAAATGCACGTGCCCAAAGTATAATAGCACTAAAGCTTCATTTCTGTGAGCTAAATGGCAAAATTTAAGATTTTACTTCGAATTTGGGAAATTTTTAGTGTGACGTCATTTCATTAATAATTAGACATACTAAATCTAAATTTTTTAACTTCGAATTTTCGTGTTATTAACACCCAATAGGGAAATAATATTTTATTCGAGTTACAAAGTCTAAATAATTTGATATATTGCGTATTTGGAGGTTCAACGGAAGGGAGTGGCTACTTCCTCTGTCGCACTGAAGATGGCGAATTAACAAGGTTCGAGTTAATCCAGTTTCCCCTGCATTACTGATCATTTTCAATTTCTAGAAATACTTCTATTTAAACTATATATATTTAAACGAAATACCACTGACTGACTCATCACGAGATCTCTAAGACTATTCAACCGATTGACTTGAAATTTAGCATAGTTACTCATTTTGCGATGTAGACGTTCACTAAGAATGGATTTTACGGAAGTCTAATCCAAAATGTAATTTTCATCCGTTAATCTACTCTTATGTTATTTTTGGCGACTTTATCGCCAAAAATGATGTGACCGACGCTAAACGGAATATATTTTGTTATATGTATATCACCAATTAAGTTTACTTGGTAAGATTTGCGCGTGCGGAATGGAAAAATACCAAATAATTTAATATTGAAGCGCTGATGGAGGATTGGCAAGATTTTGGCGAAGAGGCTCTACATGCGAAATTTTGTGCATGTCGAAAATAGGAAACGTACATATTAAGCGATAGAAATAAATGGGTTTGGAGTCCCACGGTTGGTGAAAGTGTAATTTAGCTCAAAAACTTTGCGGGATCTTAAGAAATACTAAAATGGCGATTTCTTAATGAGAGCGCACACGCAAGACAATCTATATATATATATATATATATATAAGCGAAATATCACTGAGAAGTTCTGGTAACCATTATTACAGACAATCAATTTCTTAAAATTTTAAATTTAGACTATCATTATCGTTTAAAAATTGAAAATTTTCTTGATATTTTACGTATAGGTTCCAAAACATAATATTATCGTCTTCCTAGCGAAGCGGGCTGGTATCAGCTAGTTGCAATATATGTGTAAAAAGGTTCCATAATGAAAATTATGTGTTATAGTATTAATCAAAATATCAAAAAAGAAAAAAAATTACTTTCTAGTATTCAAACTAAACAATTTTAAAGTTGGTATATAATTGTTAACTTTTACTCCGGTATCCGAAATCAATCGGAAAACGTCGAAAAGTTACTATTTTTTAACTAAACTTTTAAATTGTATGTGTCTACATCCCTTATATTTCCCGAACCCCCCCTATTATTTTTTGTTGTCTATAAATTCTCTCTCTCTCTCTCTCTCTCTCTCTCTCCTCCCCAACTTCTAATTCCCAATCGCCACCTCTCAGTAAGATAGAATTTTACTATTCCTTTCTACTGGCGCCTTAAAAAAAATAACAACTCGACGAGGAAAAGTCGAGAAGATTAAACGGCGAATAAATAGGAAATACATAACATAAACCCATAAAAAATCTGCGAAGATCAACAAAAATTTATAAAAAAAGTAAATAAAATAAGTTCAGTATGCAATACAATAAAATTGTCTAGAATACACTATTTCCCAAACCGGTTGAGTTTTTGTCAATAAACATCCCGAAGAAATTTCGTTTATTCAGCTTGGCTGCTCGGAAAGTTAGAAAAGATTTCGGGAAAGAAAAGCAATTTTAACAAGCGCTTATAAATCGACCTTGGAAAGCTTAAGAGCCGTGGGAGGGCAAGAGATTCGGGTTTACAAAAATAAGCCAAAATATTGGAGTAAAGGGGGCTTCTAAATAGTTCTAAAAGTCTTAAATATTGGTTAATTGTGATTGGGATTATTTACTAACGTCACACTGAGTAACAATACGAGGGCTATTGGCGTCGGACCTCATAATCGTGAACCTCGGTCAAGTGACGAGAACGAAGCCTGAACAGACACAGCTCTCTCTAAACTTCCGAACCACGTCAACGGGAGGACTTGGGATCTCTACCAAATTCAACATGCATCATTTCCATTACAAGTGGGTCTTTAATGGCACCAGGTTCGAACACACGACCCGACGAAAATAATGCCGACCGCTAGTCCACAACCACGACGACTAGGCATCGTAGCCTAAATGTCGATTAAAGGAGAATATATTATAGAAATGATATTGTTTAAAATAACATGGACCACACCAAACATGTTAAATTCATGGTCCACAACGAATATACTTGAGGTTTAATCAGTATATCAGTAATTTTACGAAAAATATCGAAATTTAATTTTTAAAATGTCGAAATATGTACACTTATTGATAACGACCCACAAGAATGGTCAATAAATGATTACTAAACATATAATATCGACACAACATTTTACCCACCATAAGCAAAGAATATTTTAGCAGCCAGGTATTTGTGAAACTAAACAAAAAAAATATCTGCCGAACATCCAAGAAAAATCGGATTGAATGTAGATTGAAAAGTTTTAAGTAAATCTTTAGAAATTCTAATTAATATAATAATTATTAATACAATTGCGACTATAAATGTTCAAGGGTGAAACTAAATTAAGGCATTTTAATTAAAATGAATTATTTCTTTGACCTGTCAACAAATATATTGCAAATAAATGATATAAGGCAGAAAATATACTGTTGAAATATTATTCAAGCACACGCGATCTCAGAAATGATTTCTGACTTCTGAAGGTTGTGTTGGTTCCGTTTCCTGATCGAACGGATCATTAATCATTCGAAATGTGTACTAATTGCCAAAGGGAAAAGTTTCGTTCACGGATTGACATCATAATAACTCTTCCGATATCTAAAAACATCAATATTGGGAGACAGAAATTATTCAAGGCAACAACGCTTATGTTTTTTTAGGATCTCAAAACGTAAATAAATTTTATGTCTCTATGAAATACGTAACACGTGTAAATAGTTTCATTTTGAATCGATCAGTGTATATGCGCATGATCTCTTAAGTGAGGAAATCAGGTAACATTACCTGTTGGGGATTCATTAAACATAATATGAAATCTTTGCGAGCAAAAGCAATGCTTTTAACGCTTTAATTAAGACACAGCAAACAATTCAGTCATACTAAGAAGCTTCATTGAAAAGTCATGCCTCTATGGTTAAAACTTTTTTTTTTGTAAACCGATTTCCAACATTTTTGTTGTATCTGTTGCGTGTTCTCTGTGTAATGTTTTGTTTTCTTTGTTCCATACATCGTTTTCTTTTTCTGTTTGATCCATGAATATGACACCTTTTGCATCACAAGAAATCGTCCCTATAAGTAAGGCGTAAACATAATCGTCTTCCCTGGCATCTTCGCTTTCTTTGGAATAGATACACCAGATGCAATGCATTATTTTGATTGTTGCTTGGTTTCCGGTGTATGATGAGGAATCTATTGACGGTGACAACTCGAAACGACCTCAATCAAATTTTAATTTGACAACAAATGGATACTTAATCAAAGCTAAGCTATGAATCAATGTCAAATTTGTTCTGTAATCGTTTAACAGGTGACAACACATAATGGTAACACCGAATAGCCTTAACAACGCCATCTATTGTAAAAACAAGTACTTTTTGAGCCAACCACAATGTCTATGAGATGGAGGGACACTCATCGTCAATCAAAAAGTTGCACTCAGAAGGAAGCAATATATATAAAAGCAAATTAAGAATGTTAGATATGCAAAAAAATTAAAGTATCATCAGTATCGGGGCCAACGATGCTAACAAACACGTGATTTACCGTTTCACTAAGGAACCTTTAAAAGATTCTCTCAAAACTGTATTTTCGTGTTAACCAGTGCGTTAGGGTTTAATGCATTGCTTTGAAGTTTAGAATACATTTGAGAAGAAAACGACAGCCATTTTAACAATTGGATGTGGGATGGGTCGCACCATAAGACTGCATGAAAACTGAAGGTCATTCCGTCGGATTGAGCGTCATATCGATCGTGCAGATTTCACAGTTTCACGCTGTTGGTGGAATTGGATGCAAGGCAGATATCTCTTACGACAGGTAGGTTCAGGAAAAGCTACACGGACTACAAGTAGTGTAGATCAAAGAATTGTGCGGCAAGCGCGAAGTGAGCAAACTGCCACAATTCCGGACATTATGCGAACAGCGATGCCCTCTCGGTATCATCCTGTAAGTGCCAGTATCATTAGCATACGGCTGCATGCTTCTGGATTCCTTGTAAGGAGACAAAGATGGAGATAACTCTTTACACTCCTGCAACATCGCCAGAGACTAAAATGGTCCTACTAATGAGCGGCATGAAGCCATGCACAATTGCAGCGGGTTATCTTCAGTGATGAGTCTCCCTTTTGTCTTGGTGAGAACCATATCCACACACAGGCGAGGAGGCAACGCAATCAGCGACACGATGGGCGATTTGTTGTCATTCGTCACAAATCCAGATAGCAGGATGTAAAGGTATGGGGTGCAATTTTGTATGATGCCTGATCACCGTCGGTCTTCATAAGAGCAACTTTAAATGCTAACAAGTACGTTAGCAAGATCCCTCTGCTGGTGGCTCTTCCTTTTATGACAATCTATCCCACTCATCTTTTTGAACAAAACAACGCTCAAACTCAAATATCTGCCATTTCAGAGCTTGCCTCTCAGTAATTGATACTATGTCGTGACCAGCAGCATAACCAGACCTGTCACTACAAGCCGTTCTGTTAAGATTCCACCGCTACCACAAAACTTGCAAAATCTACATGCTGAAGTTCAATCTGCATGAGATAAGTTGAAAAGACAACGTCAAAAGCGTCTACGACTTCAAGTCACAACGTGCGGCAACATCCTATTGTGGGCTGTAACAGTCTTTTATTTTGACCAATAAATTCCGTCCTACCTAAGCTCAATTTTTAATTATTTCATGTTGACAGTGAATTTAATTTACTTTAAAATATCATTTCAGTCTGACTATTTCTTTTAAGTGCAACTTTTTTTTGACGAATAGTGCAAAGGCATAGAACTTCCCGAAGTTAAAAATCTTGACCTATGAATAAAATAGCGCCGTAACTTTTAGATTTAATTTCATCAAAAAGATCCAAGATCTTATAATGTTAGGATTGTTTAATTTAATTCTTATGTAATGTGTATTCAAGTAATTAAGTAAGTATACTTAACATACATGTAGAATTTAACTAAATTTTTCTATACAATAGAACATTAAATAAGTTGAATATTCTCACGTGTTTGGCAAATGGTTACTGGAATTGAAAAATAAAATGGTTAAGCAAACAACACATTGTTCTACAGAATAAAAAATTGGGATCTGCTATGTTACCATTCTTAGCTTTAATCTTACCATTTTTTCCCCGCAGTACTTAAACACAATTTTAAAAAAAATAAGGTAGTAACATTTTTAACTCTTTTGACTTCTTCAAATTCTGCAATTTCTCTTTTTGACATCGAATTTTTTTAAATCTCATTCTTTTTGTTTAACTTGAATTTCTAGTTACTTATTTTTATCGAATTACCAAGCCTTCTGAATTTTTTACATAATTGATTACAGAGATAGAATAAATGCTTAAATAAAAAAAAAATGCTATAAGGGACAAAATTATCTTAAATTTGATTACGAAGGAAGTAGAACCATTTTCATTTTACAATTATTTAATAGTAGCTGCACAATTATCATTAATTTCCCGGGATACTTAATAAACTCAAATAATAGCTTAAAATTATTTTTGAAAATTGAGCGAAAAGAAAGAACTATACAATTTGGACATGATTCATTTGTATCCATATAATTTAATGCGTAAATTTTATAGAATTAATATTATAAAAATCATAGATTAAGTTACGAATATATCAGTTTTTTTGTAATTACACTTTCAAAATTTCGATATTCGATTGATATTGAAGAGATCTGAACGTAAAATGAATTTCGATATTTTGTTTGATTTCAGAATTTTTTTGTACACTCAGGAATATTGAAATAGCGCACCAAGAAGGAAGCGAGATGCAATCGCAAAACTTTGTAAAGCAGTTGAATCATGTCCGAAATGAAAATGATCCAAGTTTGTTACCAATGCGCATGTCCATAAACCCTGTATTGACGCTGCAATCAGGAAGTAGGTCTAGTAAAATCCGGCTCATAGTGGAAGATTCATAAACATAAGGACAACAGTCCGACTCTAGACAGACTTTAGATAACGAAGAATACCAGGCAGACGTGTAAGAAGACATTTGGCACAGTTAAACGAGTTAAAGAGGGGTCTGATCATGGGCATGAAAACCGCAGACTGGTCAACGCGCTGTGTTCCTCGCCAGGTCGATCGTTCTGAGTGTACTTAGAGCAGTAGATCCGAGTAGGTACCCAAGTGCGGAGAACCGGGTCTGGAACGAACAGGAAGACAACGCGTCGAGAGGACCGTGCGGCAAGTTCTCGTGGATCCTACAGCTACTTGATCCACGATACAATCAGATGTAGAGCTGCCAGTTGTTCCTCATACCATTTCCAGGCGCCTTACGGAAGCGAATATGTAATCCAACCTCCTTTTTCGAGAACTGCCTTTAACACCGAAACATCGACGGCTCCGTCTGTAATGGTGCCATGCCAGAGCGACACGGAATGTCACAGATATTAGGAATTATGTGTATTAAATCATTTGTATTATTAAATTATCTGTGCATTAAATTTCATTTCAGTCCGAAGCTCCCTTCTTGGTGCGCTATTTTCAACGTATCGTATGAAAGTATACCGTAAGATGTCAACATAACCTTTCTGTGAATGGATTAATTATCCCTCCCAGAAAAATTATCCCTCCTCCTGGGAGAGTACAAGGAGCTCATAATCTCCATTAAAGGTAAAAAAATATTTTGAAACGGTCCAAAAACATCAAAAAGAGGACCATGAAGATGACATTCATTTGAAGAAGAAAATGTTTCAAATCAATATTTAAGCCAATTTTACTCTAGAAATTTTTTTGGATTAAATTAAGGATGGATTTAGGAAGGAAATATATTACTCATAAACAATGTTTCGTGCTGATGTAGAAAAGTATTCAATATGAACTCCATTTTACCCAAGATATAACTAATCAGAAACTTTAGTTGAAGAATGTCAAGCGTTTAAGATCCCGATCGCCTCAACTTGAGATTTTTAAGCTATTTACCGCTCTCCTCTGGCACAAAGAATCCCGTGAAGTGCACCGAACTAGTCATTGGTCAATTTCAACCATCTCCACAAAGCGGAAGTGAGATACGAAAAAAAAAAAATTCGCTTGTCGCTTCAAAGCTTGATACTTTTAGTTTTGGGGGTAAATGAGGTTAAAAAGAGTATAATTTGTTAAAATAAAGTGATAGGAGTGAAAACATCTAATTATTGCCCCAGCCGTAAATTCCTTTCTCGATCAAATGACAAAGGCACAGCAAAAAACCAAAATGGAGAGAGCTGTCCTCGGACACGCAGATCGGGAGTTCAAATCTACCCCCGTTACCCAATATCAACTGATCGTCTCGAAAGAGGTCAACCAAGACTCCACTCAAAATCACTATTAGATATAAACATCTAAAGCGTACACGTTAAATAGGCTTGCTATTTGTATTAGAGATTGCCAATTACATCAATGGAAACCTTCCGAAAGACACTCAGTGCAGCAGAGGATATATTAATTGCAATAATGGCTGGCACAACAAGACTTTTCTCCCAGGAAGGACCGTAGGCTACTTCATGATGTGAAGTCAGATACGAAAAAAAAAAAAAAAAAATGAACATCGATAGTGACAAAGTTCCTTTCTGTTGTTGTTAATTAACCTTGTCAATTTAAGATAAATAAGTAATCCATTAGCATCAAAATTAATTCCCTATTTGATCCAGTACCATTAGCACCAATCTTGTCTAGAAGCGATGCAAAATGAAAAAGTTATAATGGATGTCCCAGTTTTTTTGGACAGTGGACAGTGCCACAGAGAATTAACCCACATACCCATTTCTCTTTCCCCACACGGGTACATTTTGATTTTTGATTGATTGTTTGTTAAAGTTGCACTTAGATGCAACACATGAAAGCTACTGGAGACGAAACTTCGTAATTTTGAACTTCGGTAAAGTGACGAAGGCGACACCTGAGTTAGCACTTCCCTCTCCAAACTTTCAAACCACGCCAACGGGAGGACTTGTGGCCTCGACAGATTTAATATGCATAAGTCCTAGTACGCGGCGGATGTTTGGTAGTACCGTGATCTCGAACCTAGAACTTGACGAAAACAACGCAGGCCATGAGCCTGTGTTTTAGCGTTGTTGTTGTGGTAGCGGTAGCCTATGATCACGAGGCTACGCTACCATTGAGTACGTCTTAAGCCTCCCTGCTATAAAAAGAGCAGTATTCCTCAATCACTAACAAATACTAATCTTCAGAGTGCAAGTTTTATTATAATTCCACGACAAGAGATGATTAATAGGCTTGTTGCTTGTATGCGAACAAGAATCGATCCATTAGAACGTCGGAGAACGCATTTCCCAAAAACTAATTATCCGAAACGTCATCCATCATATTTAGGTAATGTAGCTTTCAACAGCAATGCATTTTCACCCATATTTCATATTTAGTGCTTAAAAAGTTACATAATAAATATCTTTTGTGTTATAGATATGTAATAAATGAAAAGTGTAAATTAGAAACTTTTTCGATATAATTTTTTTAAAAATACTTTGCTTATAATTTACTCGAAGTGAGAAATAAATATATGATCTAAGAATCTTATACATCATTCATATTTAGTACAAAACAAGTGATTCTACATACACTAATTTCAATTTGACTATTAAGAAATGTCAATTTTTTAAAGAAGACGGCCGTTTAAAACCTAAAACTTTCTATTAACATGGGATAAATAACCCCTTAGCTCTAACAAATTTTTGTGTTAAATTTGAAAAAAAAACTTCGGAAAAATACAAAGCATCTGTTGAGTCTCAATGAGTGCATTTTAGTTTAGTTTGAATAATGTTAATCTGAAGCAGAGGGCTCTTGACGTCGGACTTCATAATTTTAAGTCTTAAGATAGTATCGCCATCTCTTAACTTCCTCACTACATCCCATTATTTTGTACAATGGTCTTTGGAACCAAGATTCGAATCCCCGATTCGTCTTGAATCTTGCTGGTTAGGCTACCAGTTATAAAGCTCCATTCTCCCCATTAAAATTAATTCGCGTAACACATAAAATAAAAAGCAAAAAAAATTACAATTTTTTTATTAGACTTATCATATTTAACTCAAACACACGTCATGAACAAAAACGTTTAAATAATAATAATAGTAATAATACGAGGGTACTCGTGTATCAGAAAGTAAGGTTCCTTATTTTATTCTATCTAATGTATTGCTCACACCATCGCCAATAGATGTCGATAGTTTCTCATAATGGTTAAGGTTAATTTATCATTTATTTTGTCAGGAATAATCAATGAGTGTACACATTCATTTGAAATGACGAGCAGACTGAGAAAAGGGTCGAAGGAAGAAGTATAAGTAAATATTTTTTTAGTGTGTATGGGTTATGTGTGCTAAAAGAATATCTACATCTGAAACTTATTGTGAAACTACTATAATATATATTATATTGGCGTTATGAGTAATTTAAAGAGAATACTCATTGCAAGAACGATGGTTTAATGCCCCAGGATTTTCGGCTGTTCCATGATAACTCAAAACCATTTACGGATCCTCACACACGAAACCTCTTGTATTCCTGGCCTTTGGAAGTTCTGCCACGTCTTCCGTATATAGTCCTGATTCTGCCCCTTCCGACTTTCATTTATACCCCAAGATTAAAAAACATTTTCAAGGACAGTTTTCCCCTCAGGTGATGACGTTCACACAAGCTGTCAAAAA
>BMAW01049666.1:1851590-1901711 GCA_019974015.1 Nephila pilipes | reverse complement strand
AAAGCATTCCTGAATATTATGAATAAAGCATTCCTGAATATTATGAATAAAGCATTACTTGTCAGTATCCTCTATGTTGAACTGATTTCATCGCACATCCACGGGAATGAATTTTTATAACAATATTTAAAAGATATGAAGGTTGTTTGAAAAGCAACGCCTCCATTGTCATAATATTTTTTTAATTCGCTACCTGATTTTCAAAATTCTTGTTGTACCTAAAACTCTATATGTATCTTCATGCAATGCAATTTTTTCTTTGGTCCTAGGTGTCACTGTGCTGAGAACTGAAAAAGATTTTCACCCACAAAGAGATGAGGTTGAAGCAGTAAGGCGCCATTCTAAGTTGCGACTTTCACGTTTTCCCAAAGATGAAAGTACATCTTAAGGGACATCACTTCGTTCTAACGACGAGACTTGGTGTTCTGGAGTTCACAACAATCACAGAATTTTTTCTCCGACGCGTTTGCCGGACTAGTCACGCGTTGTTGCGAGTGAAAAAGGATGGGGACTATGTCAAAAAAGGGAAAGTTCTTACCACTGAGGAAGGATGTTAAACCTAATTACAACCACGGGCCAATTTAAATAAAAGTCGCGTAGGTCGCACTATGTGTAGTAATGGTGGTATTTTTCTTCTTAATTTACCCTCGTAGCAGGAGTACTGCTCCTTGTAATATGTATCATAGTGCTTATGTAGCTTAAAGTTATCAACTTTGGTATACCAGCATCATCATTATATATCAAGGAGATTATTTTTCTTTTATATCGCAGCAAAAATACTCCAATATCCACTTTTCTTGGAAATACCGATGCATGTCAGACATTTTTCGTTTAATTTTACTAGAACTTAGTTTCATTTAAGACATACATTATACATGGGCCAAAAATATATGAATGATGGTAACGCAATATATGTGTGAAATTATAAATCAGAATAGTAGAAAAAGCAAAATATCAAGAAATTTTGGGGGTTTTTTTTTGGAAAATTTCGAAAACCCTAAAATTTTTTTTGAAAACACAAAAAAGGAGAATAATATACTTAATGCTATAATAGGCATTAAACTGTTAAGCTGGGTTAATCTAGAATTATAGGTATAATTATCTCTCTCAACAAAATATATAATTAAAAATGATTATAACACCAAAAATTATATAAATATAAATAAATTTATTTTTCTTGTTCTGAAAGAGTTAAATATTTAATGTGTTAGGTATACCAAGCAAAGTAATCGAAGATTAATGACATTAATTTACGACCGGATGCTAAAATATTCGCTGTTAATTTTAAGGAAAACAATGCATAAATTTAACGCGACTGATATGAGTTTATCGCAAAAATATTCGTTCTGAACCGCATGTGGCCGCGAGTTTTATATGCTTGTTACAGAGGATACATGTTACTTTCAGGACAACAAAAATTGTAAAACTCGAGTTACAAATAAAACATGTATGGATATGGTGCTTACTATTCAATCAAGCCTCTTACTTGCTACAATCGCAAAACGGAGGAAAAATACAGACAAGCAGAACTCTTCCTTATTATTTATTCTTTTGAATACACATTTTATTGTAATTTAAATAAATACAAAGATTTAGAGATTTGAAAAAGTAGAAATTATTCCACATGTTTTAAATTATGCTCTGGAATTCAAAAATTGCAGGTAAATGGAAGAAAAATGAACTTAAATATTTTTAACTGTGCAGTTAATGGCGTGATTGCCAATTCGATGTAATAAAAATTATATTAAAGCAATATCGTTTATTTTTACCTTAATGGTGGATACGAAGAAATGATGATTTACATACATTTCGGTGAATTATAGAGAGTTTGATTTAAAGATAAATTCAACAGATTTTTTTTAAATGTTGTCTAAATTCTCGTATTTTTGAAATAATTACGATTGCAATAACTTATTCGCCAGATTACTGAATTCCTGTCTGGGAATTCTACTCCTACATCTTTCTCTTACAAAGTAATTCTAAGCATTTTTAATAGCTTATTACCCCCCCCCCCCGATAGCTCCATATCTTACAGTTTAAGGAAGTGTTAAGTTGATAAAAATAAAGCAAGAAATATTGTTTGCGAAAAAAGCTAAAAAAGACTTTATAACAGAAGAAATAAATCACCGGTAGCATATTATTAGACTGCTTCAAGAGAGTAAAAAGTAAATTGAATAAGCAACAGTAAATGCTAAATAAAATAATTTAACAGAATTCAAAAGTAAATTTTGCATGATTTTGATTAATTTGATACCTTCAAAATAACTTTAAAATAAAGCGTAAGATCGTCTTCGCTTTATGTTTAAAAATAGGATCAAAATTACAAAATAAGAGCCTTGTTTCCACACTCCAGACACAAAATTGTAATACTTTATTTGATAGAAAAACACTCCAACAACAAACATTGCATACTGACTTTACTGTCCTGTAAAGAATAACTATTTTATAAAACTATTTATGTGTGATAGAGGGGGGGGGGAAAAAAGAAAAAAAAGAAAAGGAACAAATTAAAAAAAAAAAAACTTTCGCATCGTCGTTTGTATGCAATGTTGGTATCAACGTTAATATCTTAAGCGGAACTGAATCATAGTGTCAAAAGTTTACTTAATTAACATAGTTAACTATGGAAAATAGTTTTTCCATTACGGAATCTGTTTTTTACATAATTAAATAGAAAATGATTGAAATAGTTAATATTGCAAATATCATTCGAATTAGTCCTTAGTTCCAGAAATATTCAAAGGTATGCACGAACCTTTTCTTATGGTGTCCCACGTTGATCATCTTAAAAATAATCTCCTTCTCGAGGTTCAAGAAAATATTTATTCTAAATCTCTACCGACACAGCTAGCCGGACGAGAGTCAAAACACATTCTGATCTTTTACATGAGAGTTGCAATGGCATTCACAGCACTCGTAACGGCACCATGCATTTCAAAGTAAGTATTCTACAAAATGTCATGTACCAGATTACTTTAAGCAGACGACTTTTAATATTTCCCTCATATCTTAACACCACGGGAATATCGGACCGATAAAATTTATATATTTATATGTGGTCCTTGAAATGTTCGCTATGTCAAATCTTAAAAAATTTCAAAATTGAATATTTTATATATTATAACGGAGGGAATCACAAGGAATTATATATATATAAGGTTTCATGACGTGAGGAATCCAAATATGTAAAAGCTTTGCCATGTTATAATTCACTTCTTTTCGTAGTTGTATTAAATAATTCGTATTTTTCATACTAATATTATATTCATACTGTTAATATTTTTCAGTTTTTGTTTTTTAAGATGAAATGGAAATATTTATCGGTCGGTGCTAAAAGTTTCGAAAAGTTTGGAAAGAAAATTTTTTATCTCGTGAAATATATGAGACACTCATTTAATATTAGTTAATCTATTCTTTAAATCCTCATATATACCTATGTCATTTTCAAGCAGAATTTTACGAAATTTCAAATTAAGGCTAATTTTAAGATGACAAATCGAATATACACCCAAAAAAAATTCGCAAAGGAAAAAAATTATTATAGAAGTAAATAAACGATATTAATTAATTAATTAATTAATTATTTTACAACACAATTCAGTTCGCTTTGAAACAACATTGATAATATGTTTTTTTTTTTTTTGCTAGAAGCGATGAGAATTACGAAATTATTAAGATAGATCCAATTTTTAACGACTGTACTAAAAATACCGTCAAAATTTGCACCCCCTCTCCTTCTACAAATCCTGAAGCCATTACAGGATTTAAAGACTACTGTTACACAACTAGAAATATCATTGCTTGATAAAATGAGATAGTCTGATCCCTTTAAATTGGGGGATTATCTTAGAGTTATAACGGAATTAACGGCAACTAGAATAATACGTCACCAGGGATTTATTCCAAATCCATATATATATATCGTATCGGATTTTGAAACGAAAGAAACTATTGAAACAAAAAGTATTAAATAGTAATATAATATTTTTGATACATTATTTTTTTAGAGAACCGTGACAATAATCGGAATGTGAAAAAAATATCATTCTATATCATTCTGTTGACTCTTTCTCTTTTTAGAAGAAAAGAATTCCTTCCGAATGGATAAAAAAACGCAAGAACAACTCACTGAGATTAAATATTTATTTGAAGAGTTATTACTATTTTCTTTTTTCAGCAAGTTAACATGCCAGACATTTGAAAAATATAAAAGTACAGTGACATTGCCAACCTCGGCAATAAATATCAAACACAAAAAATATTTTGTGTCACAAAGAACATGAAATGCCCATTCAAGAAAGTACGCATTCTCATGTAATCCTGCTGGGAAAATATTTCATCTGTCTCACATGTTTGTCTCGTATTGGAAAAATAAATAGAATATTTTCAAATGTTATGTAACAAAAAATATTGAATTAAGAACACCGTACTAATATTCTATTATTTTCCCTTCTTTTATTAATGCTACAATCGTGCTTGTAATTTTTCACTGGAAGAAATCACTCACAGTAAATGCTTTAACCGGTGGTTGGTTAAACCGACTACTTAACATAGAAATGAGTTTATTTTTGCTGTGATTTCTTTCCGAACACAGTATTTTTTTTATTTTAAGTGCACAATTTAAGGATGTAGTATGTTAAATTTGTTTTGTTCGTAAAATATGTACTCTCTCTATAGTTCAGCACTTCAACTTTCTGGTCTTGCCAATAATCCGTCTCTTTTACTCAGACAGACAAATTACTGGTTAATGATCCCCGTGTAGTATGAAAATGCACTGTCTACTCCAATCAGTCTGTTCCGAGTCATAATAGTGACAGTATAATATAACATTTATGTTTCCTAACGCGCAGTATTTCATCAGTAGAATTTTGTATGTGGGCAGTGTTGTATCCAGAAAAATGTCTGAATAGTGTGTAGAAACCTTTATCTTCTTAACTTTAGGAACTTATCACTTATAACTGCTTTATTTCACTTATAACTTAGTTTTACTTATCTTTCTTACACTTTTTCTAATTATAAACTTTTTTCTTTACTGATAAACTTCTGCTGCCGCTTCTGTTTTGTTACAAACTCTCATTCCTTACTTTTCTTATTAATAACTGTTTAACTAACAATACCTTGATTGTTATTTACTTTTCTAACTTTAGCTTGCCTTCCTACTTATCTTTAAATTTCATATGAGACCAGACACACATTTGTTAAGTAATAACAACAACAGTTCCGTTATTCTTTTAACTCCTGTCGCGTTACCTTGGTGATCAGTACATATTACCTTTAGCACTTAATCACTACGTGATCCACAAACTTTCCAGTGTCAATTAGCTTACTTCCACTCTTTGACTCTGGCTTGAGTCTGATCGACTCCGCTCGGAATCTGGTTCTGATCTGAAGATATTGTGCAAGTGACGTCTTACATTCGTCCCTTTACAAAATGCCTTCTACAGACGTTTTTTAAACACTAAAGATAACAAGTGTAAACGTAAACATGCAGTTTTATTTCTTGTGGATAAAAAAGAGATTTTGAAGTTATTTGAAAAATATGATACGCTTGCTTGTCTCGCTAAAATATTTAGTTGGTCTCGAGCTACACTAATAGATACATCTAATAATGTTCTGACAACAGACGATGTAAACGACTGGATGCCTGGTGACGAAGAGGAAACAACTAGTTTCTGATAGACAACGACATAATAATCAAAGCTACATCAGTTTTCAAAATATGCAAACTAATATGGATATTACTTCACAATAAATAGCCAAAACTGTCACAAATTTGAAAAATAATGCAGCATATAACTTACTCTTGCTAATTTGCAGAGAATCTGTCTTTCTGAAATAACGTTGCATTAAGGCTAATTTATTTCATACTGCATCCAATTAGCTTCATTCTGGCTTTTGATTTCATTCTTTATTCTTTAATTTCAGTCTGTATCTCATATTTCTTTCTATTTTTTTCAGTTTGATACACTATAAATTACAGTGTGTTTACCTTAATTTCATTCTATATCTTTTAATATAGATTGAAATGAAGGTGATCAGTTATTCCATTTCCATCAATATTAATTTCAACCTCAATACTTTAATTTATGTGTTCTGTAAATTAAATGTTGCTTCTTTCAGTTTACTTCACCTTTAATTTAGTTTGTATCCTTCCATTTAAGTTCGTATTCCTTAATTTCAACTAGGACTTTTTAAAGTTTAGTCAGCTTTTTTCAGTTTGAGTTTTAAAATTCCTACTATTAATTCACACTCTCCCTATATATATTTATATATCTTGTTCAAATTATCAATCGTTCATAAAATACTTTTTATTCATCCACTCATGTTCAAACACATTTTTTTTTCAAACTTGTAGTGGATGACACTTGATGTTAATACAGTTTTTTCGAATATTAACTCATTAATTAAATTTCATTGGTGAAAATGAAGTTGAGCCCAACCACTTCGCGCGATTTAAAAAATTGTCAAACTTGGTGATTTTATTTGGTTGAACGTTAAGTCCGCAAAGCGGACCAGGATAGCTACATTTGCAAAATACTGCCAAATAATTCCTGCCGCCAAGGGTGGTTGGGCTAAACTGCATTCCAACCATTTAATTTACCCGATGAATTAAGAAACAAGCCAATGCTTCTACTATGTCATTTGTCTTGCAATGGCCAAGTTGATAGAGCGTCAGCGTAGAATCTTCATGCCTTCGGATCGAAGCATAAAATGTTTTTATTTTATTTTCAAATAATTAATTTTAGTTTTATATGGGAGGAAAAAATTTCTCTTCTATAAGATATTTAGCAGGATATATATTTAGGAATAAATACTGTCAGTGACGAAGCGTGTAGATCGCTGGAAAAAAACTTCTTTTGCCGCTTAATATTGTGATTCTGTCATATGTATATACATATTTATATTAATCGTAATTATTGAATAAAAAGTAACTAAAATAAAATTTTTCTTTGTTGACCCAAGTAGGAAATGACTTAAATTTTTTGTTTTGTTTTAATTTTAATTTGAATTCTTTTGTTTACGTAATGTTTTTTTCATTTTGCATTTTTTGATAGCAAGGAAGAATAATTTAGAACAGTGATATGTAATCTTTAGAAGACCTAAGCTCGATGTACACTTTTTTTATATGATGAGAATTTGTTCAATTTAATTTATTTGTACGATAGTTTTTTAGTGGTCTTATGTAAAGAGATAAAATAAATATTAAAGTTGTAAGCGATAGAAAAACATTAATCTAGTGCAGATATTCTTAACCCTTTTACTTCTATTTGTGCACTTAATTTTCTTCAAAGTCCAGTGAAAATGGGCTCTTCGGAGATGCGTTACCAATATAGAAATATTACAACTTTAAAAATACAGTTAGATATTGAGATGAAATGAACAATGCACTAAATACCATTAATTGTTATTGTTAATTTTATGGAACAATTTTATTTTTAACTAATGATGCTTTAAACAGACATTGAAAATTCCATAAAAATAGACTTTTTTATATTTATGACTTTTATATAACCACTATACATAGAAAAAGAATTAAAAGTAAAACAAAACGTTGCTAAGAGTATAAAAATTTAAAGACATAAGATATTGAAATATGTTAGAGATAAGAAGAAAATTTATTCTTCTATCTGAAAAAAACCTAGTTTCATGAGATGTTTCGAAGTTTGAATTATTTCAGACTATTTCCCAGATGACTTTTGCAGTGAACTAAACAATTAACTATGTATTTTGATGAAATTTTAAATTAATAACGAATAATAGCCAAAGAACAAATATTCCATCAATAAAGAAAGTTTTTTTTTGTATAGTTTAGGACGAGACACTTGTCTAGCTTAAGATAAAAAGTAAAAAAGAATTTTTTTGGAAAAGGCTACTAAATATTTCATAAAAAATAACACCTGTCACGCGCAGTTGTCATGGCAACATGTTTTAAAATTAATGAAGAAACTCAAAGTGCTTGTCTTCTTTTTTTTTTCTTCCCTTTTGAAGTTCTTGAGTTTTGAATGAAGTGATATTAAAATTCCCCGAAACAGTACTGCTGTAAAAGTCTAAGGTATAGTATAAGTGCTTTTTCTTAATTTCAGAGGCGTTATCTTTCCAAAATATGACCACATGAAAAAAAATTTTAAGTTCAGTTTTTGTACAATTAAGCTCATTTGATACATGTTTTTGTAAAATAGTTTTAAATCCTTCCCTTGTTTTTTGCAATATTTTAATTAATGGCGAGAGATTAACCGGGCTTTAATTAAATTGAAATTAACTTTTTGTAATCTTTTTAATTGCATCCGTTAACATGTTATTTTTTCTTCACATTTTAATATTCTTAATATTTTTTATGTTATTTTTATTATCTAGTTATATTCATCATCGAAGAGTTTTCTTTCATAACATTATTATTAATAATAAGCTATCATATCTTAGTGAATTATAAAATGCCAATGAGTTTCATGGAAGGAAAATTTTAACTAAGTGTTTTCTGGATAGTAATAAAATTTATCGCAACAAAAGCAATTTCTACAATTATTTTAGAAATAAACCTCAATTACGTGAGAATACAAAAAGTGGAATTAACCAGATATATTTAAGATAAATAATTTGCTATGACAAAAAGATTACAGTGTGTAAAACTATTCCATCTTAAATATTGATTAAAAAATAAAAATCTACATTCTTTTTGAAGAAAATAGATAGACTTTCCGAATGTGATACTTATTTACTCTATATATTTCTATGTGGATTACTAGTTTACTTTATTATTTATTCTACACTCCAAGTGTATCTGACATGATGCTCAATTGTAATTCATTGTGATTTGCAATCTCGCATTTTTTTTAAATCCAAAACAAAAACAATGTCAAAATGATTGTGACTGTCTATTAACATCCCATTGAAAAGCAACACGTGGGCTACTAGCGACGGACTATACCTGAGCTAGCACCTCCCTCTCCAAACTTCCACACCACACCAATGGGAGGACTTGGGACCTCGATCAGATAAAACATGCATCAGTCCGCTCTCCGGCGGATTTTCGGAGTCACCAAGGCTCGAACCCACGACTTGATAGAAACAACGCCAGCCGTGAGTCCACGACCATGACCATTAAACTATTGTGGTCACAAAACTAATGTGAAAATAATGAATAAAAAACAAATTTCATTCAAGGAAATAAACATTTGTTGCGTGTTCTGTAAAGAAAATATTTTAAAAGTCATAGTAATAAAAAAATATACGATGTTAAAGTTTCTCAATTGAGAAAATATGTTTTTTACCCAGGAAAATGCAATAATGCCGCACAAAATAGAGAATATTCTTAAGTTAGAAAGACAAAAATCATCCTCGTGAGAATAAAAAAAAATTATTCTAAACTACTAAAAGAAAGATGAGAGTTTCACTTTAGAGTGATGAAGAAATAGGAACAAAAAAAAAAATAATAATTATATCACTACCGACTAAACTATCAGATTAACTAGAACCGTTACAAATAAGCGGAACAGGTACACGTAGCTTTTGTGAAAGGAATTCTAACATGGAATTGAAAAATAATAAACAATTTAGCTAATTTCATTAAAGCTGTACCTTGGAGATCTTACCATTTTCGAAATACTTCTTTTTCGTTTGAAGGTTTTTAAAGATTCAGTTTTAGATTAGAGAGTGCAGATTTTAAAAGTTAAATAGTTTAATTAAAAAAAAATTCAATGAAAAGTACTTCAGAATGTAATTTTGCATTTTTTAAAAATCACAACCGATTTAACTAGAACAATCACGGATAAGAGCAACAAGTGTATGTAGCTTTAATGAAAAAAAATCTAATATGGAATTCAAAAATAATAATAAACAATTCAGATAGCTTTATTAAAACTTGTACCTTGGAGGTTTTACTGTTTTTGAAATATTTCTTTTTTTTTTTTTTTATTGAGGCTTTTTTTTTAAAAAAGAATCAGTTTTTGATTAGTGAGTGCAGATTTAAAATTAAAGTTTAATTAACTGAATTAAAAAAAAAGCTTTAAATGAAAAGTACTTCAGAAAGCAATTTTTTTAATAAACTAAACGTGGATCTTAATATATCAAGATATTTGATGTGAAGTACTATTCCTTTTTAAGAGCTTTTGTAATATTATTAAATATTTAAGAGCCATTGTTTAAAAATGCAGTATAATCGCAAAAGATTAAAAAAAAGACTGTTTTAAGATGTTTCGATATTCTAAGCTGATAGTTATCGCTTAAAGTAAATACATATGACGAGTAACGATTAAAAAACAACAAGCAAAAATCCTCAATTCGTTAAATAATACAAAAACGAAAGAAATAGGATTACAACAATAAAAAGATAAAAGAAATTGTGATAGTCAAATCTCATAACTCGCAAGTTTCACTTAACGAACTTTAAAATAATCCTATAAGAGCATTTTGTACAAAAGAAAATGTAATTTCATAAGAGGATTTTGATACCATATTAAATTGCTTTTTTTGTTTACTCTAGCATCTTTAAAAGTCATTAAAATTATTACTTTATTCTTTACGGATTGCTTAAAATTTCTTGGAAGTTATTTTTTAAAAGAGATGTAAGATTCATTATTTTTATTATAAAAGAAGAAGTTAATTGAATTTTTCTTTTTTATATTCAGAAATACTGTTTAATTTTTATTTTTGAAATCATTCGATTTTATTATCTTTTTAAAAATGATAAATAACTGCATTGTTATTTTTTTTTTGTTGTAAATTAATACTTCATAAATTTAGTGTTGCATGAAATTACCATTTGTTCTACCGCTTATCGACTGTTCTAATAAGATTAATTAATCAATGTTTCCAAATAGAGAAATATATAAAAGGTAAAATAATTTTCTCGATGTAAACTATTGATATTTTTATGATGAATAACAAAATAGAAAACATATTCATTTTTTTCGTGTTGCATCATGATAGGGGGGTTCATAAAAGAATATCCCATCTTCAAAGATATACTATCACGAAACTAAAGAAATTACAACCTTTTTGCACAGGATTTATATTAAAAATAACATTGAAAAGTTTATAAAATTATAAATGTTCTATGTGACCCCCACTCAAAACACTACGATATCCATTCGATAATAGAATTCATCTGACAAATTTTTTCTTCGTGTTCTACGTTACTGCTTGAATGTCTTCAATTATTTCTCTCAATCATTGGCCTCTCCAAGGAGCATTCATTAATCAATCAGGGCTTCTTGGGGGGCCCTTACTATTTTATGAGGATACTTAAAAGATAATGCGTCTTTTCTGCCACTATCGGAGGACATTGATGAACTGAAAACGCGATTGACTGCAGCCATTCAAGCTGTAACAAGCAGAAAAAAAAAACAGCGGAAGAGTTCTTCTATCGGCTGGATATCGTAGGTGTTTTTAGTGGAGGTCACATTGAAGATAACTAATTTTATAAATTTCAAAGTGTTAGTTATAATTTAATTAGTCCAAAAAATTTGTAACGTTTGGGCCTCTGGGTTTGCTCAGGTTACGTTAAATGATGGATACTTCAGAGATAACTACTTTCATCAATTTATTTTAATTAATTCAAATATTAATACTACAATTTCTACGCAGATATGACATTCTCTTTTGGTTTAGTCACACGCTAGACGTACTACAATGCCCTCGGATACATTCTAGTCGAACGTTTCATAGATCTTCGCTTTGAAAATTTTGTGTGGAATGAAATTAGCCACGCCTCTTTCAAAACCACGAGACATGATCCTTTTTTTTTTTTTTTTGCAAAAGGATAGCTGAATTAATAAAATCAGATATTAATCACTGAGCACCCCGAATGGGAAAGAAAACGACACCTGTATAACTGTAGCATCTGGTGAGGGAGTGGTTTGGGTTCTCAGGAGATCGGATTATCAAAAGTCATGGGAAGCAGAAATTTTACTTGACATTTCATATGTGTCTAGCAGTCTTCAATGAGGATCTTATCTAGATGTAAGGAAGACCCCTAAAGAACTTACTAAGCGAGGTCGCAGTAACTTCTTTAGTTTTGTAATTGTAGCCCTTCAAAGTTGGTAATTTCTTTGGTAAACACTCTGTATTATTTTCACAAAAAAAAAAAAAAAAAAAAAAAAAAAAATCGATTTTTTTAATAATGATTGAATTGCTTTTAATACATTTTGATCACAGTTGCTTTTATTGATTAAATTTGTGCAATATTTAATTTTAAAATATTTTTTTTTCATTATATTAATGTATTTAATAGAAGGGGAAAAAAACTAATTTTCATAACTTAGGACCCAAATCGTTAATGTTTCATATGGATGACTAAAAATATTTTGAGCTACTGTTTTATATAATTTTTTCATTAATTTAATACAGGTTTTATACTTTTCGTCAAATATTTTTTTCCGACTTTCTTATACGTACTTCCTTTGTTATAGGAGTATTACTTAGATTCACTTGTACAAATAGCAAGAAGAATTCTAAAAAGTTTTCTGTTAGCTTCATACATCTTATAATACATAATATGGAAAAATAACTCTGTCTTGAAAGATATAAACTTAATTTTTTTAAAAAAATACATTGACCACTTCAACGTATTTAATTTTAATTTTGTCTAATTGCCTTCTTGTCGAAACAATCAAAACGCATCAGCTTCTGGAGCACTGAAACAGTGTCGACTTAGACACAAAAAAGACCAAATGCAAACAATTCTGCTCTAAAAATCGAATTGAATATTAAAATTAAAGCAAACGATAAATGTAAAATAAGGCAATGATATTCTATTCAGATTTTAAAATTAAAGCAAACGATAAAATAAAAGAAACGAATTCTAATTCAACACAAAGATAACATAGCAAGAAGTGATTAGGCTTTATAGTATAAACAAAACATGTTGATACCTGAACGTTTAAAACGTTTTCTAATTGGAAAAAAGGCTGATAAATCCAATCCTCAAGAAAAAGCAAAGAAACAAAAAACCATAAGACTCGTTTAGGAAGGAAAACAATGTTATGAGATAACAAGTTTGGTACGAAGCCATAAAATTTTAGGTCATTAATTATTAATTATAACCATTAACTATCTTAGATCCGTGCTATTAACATATATTTTTAGAAGCTAGAGGCACGTCATTTAAGGTCATTGGTTATATAAACGTTCGAGAAACATGTAATTCATGCGTGCCTGACAATTCTAGAAAGCGCAAATAATTGACAGGCACAAAATATAGGAGTGTTCGCGTATTTTTTCTTCCAATATGTTTTTCGTTATGAATGTCATCGTATTTTTTTCTTCCAATAATGATGTTCTCTATGATTAATGCATGCGAACATGTATAACCCAAACAATATTTTTTAAAAAAATATCAGCAAGGTAACTTAATTGTTATAATTTATCTAGCATTTTGATACGTGAACGTCCTGTAAATTTCTAACTGCTTTCCATTTATATTTAACTGCGAGGAAATGGATCCAAAAGAATAAAAAAGAGTGTTCTTTTTAAATCATTTTTTTTTTCGAATCTTTGAAAGTCTTTTTATGACCATCTTAGAAAACTGCGTTCAGATTCTAAACAAAACTTTTGAAAACATTTAAATATATTTTCGACATTCGCAGATGAAAAGAAAACGAATTTTTTACTATTTCACTCATTCGAATTTATTATTTTGCAGTCAAATAAATACGAAAATATAAAGATTTGAAGGAGATATTTACAAATCCGTAAAATTAACCGCCATTTTGCATGGCGCCAGTAGACACTAGCTATATGATTAGCAGACTCTTCGTTCCAAAATGATGAAAATTCTCGTGGTCTTGTTTCTTTCAAGTCAAGTTGAGCGTAATTGTTTACTACTTGTCAAAGTTGAGTTGAGCAGACTCTTCGTCATTCTTCAGATATTGAAAAAGGTAAAAATAATAAAAACAATTTTTTGACATATCGCAGAAATATTAAACATAATGAGAAATATTTATAATATGCATTAATTATGAAGATAAATTTTAAAAAGATATATATTAAGCTTTGCACTCCTTAGAAAAATTTTATGAATAGACACAATTTTTTTAATACTCTCATTTTATGTGGTAGTTTTTTTTTTTTTTAAATTAAATTTTATAGTCAAAAATTATTTTGAAAAGGATACTAAGTCATCCGACTAAGAAAAATGATTCTTTTGAAAGGAAATTATACAGTGACTTCTTCAGGAGTCGTTAGGTTTTACATTTTACAAGATTACTGATTTAAGCCTTTTATTTCAAAAGTAATTTGCATTGTAAATTGAATAATCAAAATACTAATAATTTTTATGAACTGTGAAAATGGAAGAATCGAAAAAAACTCTAATGAATAACTAGACCAATTTCTTTGAGATATTTGTTAAATGTAGAGAAAATCAAAAGAAATATAAAAGCATTTTGGATTAGTAAAAGTGAAAAAAACTGCTTCACTTACAGGAACAAAAATCACTATTACATATTTGGAATTCCGTTACTATGTTATAAATATATTTTTGATAAAAAAAATATATAAAAAAAAGAAAATAATAATTTGTGCTTTTCATTTAAAATAAATTATAAAATTTTATTATTTTTCATAAAATGAAGAATGTTTTATTTAACATGACACTATTACTAAAATTCTTTGCATTCAATAATCTTTTTTTTAAAAAAAAATTCAAAAATGAATTACATTTTTGTAATTTTGCATCTTGATTCGATGGAATTCTTTATGCATTGCTTGTGGCAAAAGATAAACTGAAAAACTTCAGACTAATATAACTTTTGTTAACAAAAATGTTTTCAACAAATTATGATTTAAAAATGTTAATCCAAAAAAGTTGTAGAATACGTAATTTATATATAGTATATATTTAACATATTTATGATTTAAGAAATATATCCCGATTTATCTTTTCAAAAATAAATATTTTTTTATGCATTTATACGTGAAGGCAAAATTTAGGACAAAAATAAAAGAAATAAGTAAGAAAAGTGAATACCGAAATTTGTAATGCATTGGGAGAAAAGGCAAAAATTGTGTACTCATCTTTGAAAGCATCGACTTGATCTCAATTTATTATTCGCATCAAAAATTATTGTTCAAATACAGGAAATATTTAGGTAAATGCTGATAAAGCACTAAAATATAAATCTACATTTGATAAAAATCCGGATAAAAGCCCTTTGGTGTTATGTTTTTATTTTCTTAGCGTTGCTATGATTTTATTTAAGGTTTATCGGATTAAAAAAAACGATATCAGAGATGACATCTTTCCCCTTCCTTTTTCTGATGAAGAATATAAGGATAATGCTGAAAAATATAAGGATGATTTATTAAGAAATTATTTCTACGATATTTATTATTTCAAATTGTTTTAATTATGTCAAATTGTCTTCGCCTAATTTCAAATAACCAGAGCAATACTTAGAACACTTTTCCACATAAAAAAATTGTCCCCATTTTCATGAAAGTTTGTGATGTTGCTACGCGTTTATCCTTTCATGATGCAGTACTCTTGAAATTTAGGAACATTCAAAAAACGCGCTATTTCCCCCTCAAACATGTAAAGTTTAAAACTGATTTAATATTACAGCATATGAGAAGAAATATGGAACATATTATATATAAGATAATACGGATCGATTAAGATAGAAATGACCAATATTGTGAAATATGCTACTTTTTAAAAGATAGCGAATTCAGAAAATAAAATTTATATTCCAGCGTTTTTTTTATACCGGAAAAAATGTTCCAATTTCAGGCCCTGTGCCTTAACACTACGCAAAGACAGCCTTGACGTATAATATATTATATGGAGAAGATTCTAGATTTTCTAAATTTCTTTTCGTATAACTTGCTAGTTTGTAAATTGTTACGCTCAAAGTTTGGATTTTGTGTTCTTCTAAAGAGAACTGCTTTTGTGGGGCCGAAAAGATGGTTTTATATTCAAAAAGAGAATACGTCAGGCAGTAATGCGGAATAGATAGGAATGACCTTTTTGTCAAATTTGACAACAAGATTATATGCACCAGGCAAGTCGGGAAGGTTCTAGAATGTATTTTAAGAATGAATATAGTTATACGAGCCACTGAGTGTATCAGTTATAGTATATAGAGTTTATATACCTCAAACGATATTGTGATTGCATTTATCGAAGTTCTGCGTTCGATTATGGAAACTGTGAACTAGTGTTTTTGTTGATTTACGCCTTTGCATTATTTCCTGTTAAAAACAGTTTATAATATTTTTTGTGAGTCTTCAGAGTATAAGTCACATTTATTCCGATAGAACCTGCTCATTAATTGCATGGACCTTTCCTGTATTTCAAAGCCGGTCAACTACGTGTGATGATAGTGTAACGTAGTGCCCCCAGAATGTGTGGAATGAATCGGTAACGTGAAGGGATCACATAGCTTAAGTAAAAATAATTCTTAATTTTACAAATCTATTAATTATATTCTAGTTAGGCGTTTTCACCTGGTTTCTATTCGCACAAAGTCACAAACACATATACCTAAAATATCACTAATAGCTTAATATCAATAAGCAGATCGATTTTAGTCCTAAAATCACAAGAGCGGGAAATAGCTTGTAACTTCTTGTGGGATCCTCTTTCGCTCTCCATCAGAAATCTCCCTTCTCTTCTCTTTTTTTCCCTTTTAAATCCTCGGGTAGGGCTGTCTCACGCTCCCCCTTGATTTATTTTCATTTTTGAATGGACTATCCAGTCACAAACAAACTCCGTTTTTGTCCCCCCCCCAACACCATTAGCTCTTATCAGCCAATATCAGTTTAACCCCCGTGCACGCAGATGTCGGACGTCAAACGGATAGGCTCATAAATTACCATATATGTCATGGGCCACAATACCTCACAAAGATGATCCAACTCGGCCACACCTGTGTAGCAGAGTCAGGTGTTCATGAATGTAGTTGACCCAAGCTGATGACCCCAAATTTGGCTCATTTATTGCTTTTAAGCAATAAATTTATTATTATAACTTTGAATTGGAAGTTGGGAACAAAAGCGGGAGTTTAATGCAAAAGTCTTTGGCGGGGATTATCAATAGCCTACGTTACAGAAGTAAGTTTACTTCCCTTCGATTTTCCTCGCAGATTTTTCCAGAACGCTGCTTGATTCAAAGAATTCAACTTCCAATTATGCAAAGCAGAGATTATACATATATTGCAGTTTAGTGAAAAAGAAGTCGAGAGACGGAAAGATAAGATAAGAGAATAAAATTAAGCTTACGGTTTTCAGAAGAGTGTTGTTCTGAGATGTGCATGAAATTTATGGGGCTTATATAGAGGATTTGGTGAGACTGAGACTCAACGCTGTCGGAGCAATGGAATGAGATACTCGCATCATATTCAGGTAAGCGTATTCTTTGATAGATCATTGAAGTTGTTAGTACTCGCGGAAAAGGAATTAACTGTGAAGAACACCTCTCCTCCTATTTTGAGGATGAAATAAAGATATTTTGATTATAATTGACTATTTTTGTTATTTGGTCCATGCATGAACTTAAATTTAAATTTAAATCTCGTGAGAAAAAAAGCATTTAAGTTGGCAGACGAGACGGGAACTAGGCTACCGTCACACATGTAACAACGCATTTCAAATAAACTTAAAACTTAAAATTTAGATTGTTATCGATATTTATGTCATGGCCATTGTTCATTATCATCATAATAAATATTCTTTTAGTACCTTAGGGCACTTAAAGCTTTCAACACAAATCTTTTAAGTTTCCGTTTCGATACAGTATGTCTAGTTCCATTTTGGCTCATCTATCCAGTTTCACTTCCTCTCCCGATGTATAGTATGAGGCTGAAGCATGTTAATTTTGTTGAGACTCCAAGTCCTCCTGTGTTGGTATGGTGTGAAAGTTTGGATAGGGAGGTGCATCTCAGGTATCGTCAACGCCACTTGACCTACAGTTTCAAATTACGAGGTCCGTCTCCAACAGCCCTCATGTTGCTTCTAAGTGTGACTTTAATAAAGAATCAATCAAATGGAGTCAATAAGAGTGATATAAATACAGTCCAACTGGAGTGAAAATTATTAAAAATGCTTCCTTTTTTTAAGCGATTGTACAATGTATATGGATTAAAAAGAAGAAAACTAAACAGAAAAAAAAAATCTATATTGTTGCCATGATACAAAAAAAGTATTAAACAAAAATATTTGGTAAGCTAAAAACAAGCATAAAAAGAATAAAAGGTACATAGATTTGAAATCGGTACATGACGTTACAAGATTTCATACACGAAAAAGGATGAATAGCAATTACAGGAGCTGTAATAAAACTAAAGATTCAGGAATCGCCATTGAGCAATTTCATTCAAAAAGACGACATTAAAAACATATCCTACCTTATTTTATGCATCAAATGCAAACTTTCGGTTGACCGAAGAGTAATAAAAGTTAAATGAATCTCGATTATGAGAATGTCTGAGAAAAATTGATCGAAAGATCTTCAGCGCAAAGCTTTTAAAATATTCATTGATAAACATATCATGTTACTAACATGATCGAAGATGGCGAATTTTTAAAACTTTCATCGCAACAGCAAATCAATTTTTGGTTGAGCACGCGAATGAAAATTCGTTACCGTGTCCATATTTTGCAGGAGAGTAAAGAGTCCAGCAGTAACACGTTTTGAGCTAACTAGATTATACTCACTAATAGTTTTAATTAGAAATCTTCAAGTAGTACCGCATTAATGGATCGTTGCTCTATAAATTTTTAATTTTAGAGGATTTTTTTCCAGTTATGGAAGAGTAGTTATATCTGCTAAAAATGGGTAGTTATATTATATTTCGTTTGAGTTACATTCCAAGTATGAATTCTGAGATATACAAATTTATATATATATAAGTATTTTAATACATCTAAAAGCAAGCAATCTAAAATAACGTAATTTTTTGGTAAAGGTAGAATATGGATCTGAAGATTATGCAGAAAAATATTCAGAGGATGACGATATCTGGCCAAAAAGAAAACAGTTAAAATTTCGTTAATAGTGTTTTAATGATGACGAAGAAATGCATTGTTTAGTTCATATTAGTATGCATTAATTCTTAAGAAAATGGAAAATACCTGTTTTTCCAATATTTTTTGGAACTTTTTGTATGTCGAATTGCAAGAGTCGACTTGTATGCGTTAGTTCGCCAAAAAAGTAGGCACTTTCGGTTAAAAAAATAAAAAAGCGATAAATCGCCAAATGTAGCAATTTTTTTTTTTATTTTATCTCTTTAGCTTATAATATCTTAAGTTAATGAAGAAAATGATTATAATAATAAACAGAAAATGATAATAACTAAATTATGAAAATGAGTTGTTTTATTTTCGAAAGTGTTTATATTGAGGATTTATTGAGTCATTGTTAAAACGAAAAATCCGATGTTAAGAGAAATTTGCTCTTAAGGAACGGTAAAGTATCAAAGTGTACGCTATAAATTATAATAGTATAAATGTAGATCATGCGCACATAAAAATAACAATGGAAGAGTAATGCTATTTAAATCGTATAATTTACATTTTAATCATTTTGAATGCAAACTTTATACGCAAAAAGGAAAAAAGGAATAATACGAATACTTTAAAGTCCACGGCAGAATCGGAGGATCCGAATCATTTTTCGAATTAATTTTCACCCCCTGACATGATCAAACGTAACAGAAAATAGTTATCATTTTGGCTTATATATGATACCTGAATAAGAGATAGATTTTTGGGTAAAAACTGCGCTTTCGGCTTATACATGGACCGACTTGTATTCGGAAACATACGGTACGCACTCGGAAACATTCGGATTTTTTTATTCGGAAACATTCGGAAACGTACGGTATGAAAATTAAGAGAATTTGCTTATTTAATCAAATTTTTTGAAAAGCCTTATACACAAGATAAAACCAATGCTTTTAATAAAGACGCAAATTTTTAATGTCGATTACGTAAGCATACAAGGGCGTACATGATTTTACGACTAACTTTAGTTTATAAAAACTGCAATTTCTTATTTCATAGAGGATAACGCCTTTGAATGGAGCCCTCACGCCAAAATATTTACTTTCAATCTTCAGAACTTCGCAACCAGCACATTTATGAAAATAATAATCTGTTTATACTAACTGTTATAACTTCAAACGGTGGCGTACTGTTTACTTTAGAAACATTATTTTATGGCTTCGTCGATAAAGTTATTAGTTTTTAGTGAAAGTTTCTGAAGTTACTGGAAATATACACACATAATTTTAAAAATATTAACCGTAATTCTTTTAAATAGACGGAATTCCATCATAAAATTGATGAAATAAATACAACTCAATTTCTTTTATGGCATATAGCGATTGTGTTTTATTGTGTTGAATGTAGGGAAATGGCAAATATGATTAAAGTTTCAAATACTATTTTTAAATCATTTCTTAATTACGTTAACAGCTGATTTTTTTTCTTAGATAGATTTTAAAATAAAAATATCAAGGGATCCTGCAAAACATTCACAAAGAAATCAAACTTAAGAGCTCTCAATATATATTTTTTCATGTTATGTAAAAACAACTATCCACGTAAGAGAGTGGGGATTCTCTCTTACTCTCTCAAACGAGTGATATAAAAGAGATCAATGATTGTCCAGGTAGGGAAACTTACAATGGTAATTTACCTTTATAATTTAGGATTATCCTTACCATTAAGACCCGGTAAGGAAACTTACAATGGTGAGAATAATTAGCCCGATCACTCTTTCCTTACCATTACTATTAACCAGGTAGGGATCTCACAATGGTAAGGATAAATGGCCCGGTTGGAAAACGTACAATGTCATTGACCGATAAGGAATGTTCAAAGTCCACCAGAGAGCCAGCAGCAAGCCAACAGAGCGAGGAGCGCACCAGAGTGGCGCCTGTGGCGATAGTAATGTTTTGTTATTTATTTATTTGTTGGACATATAAAGTAAAACTAGGAATTATGATAGCGCCTTGAACGATTGCGGAACTAATGACAGAAATAACAATGTAATTAAATCTGTAAATATAATAATTTCGTAAATTATTATCTTAATGTACTCGTTTAAAAATCAATTAAAGTGTCTTCCACTTTCTTTAGCAGTATGATTGTATTATCGAACGACAATCGTCGCTGGCGTTGTTGCCTCTTTTGGTGAATACACACACACACGAAGTCGGAAAGATATACTCAACAAGGAATTCCTTTTCAGCCTAGTTGTTTAAGAAGCAGCATCAAGCACAGGTCTGAGGACCAGAAAACACCTAAAGTAAAAAAACCCGATGAAATGGTTCAGAATCAGAACACTAGATGGCAGCCCATCGCAGTCTAGCACTACTTTATTTGAACATACTCTCTGCTCAAAATCGTCTTCGTGTGTCTAAGATACCCCACTCATAAATCACAACAAGTATATAAACGGCAACGGCTCATGCATCAACTGTACCCGCATCTCAACTAGGAATTGCCGTTGAGATCAACGGAAAACTTTCCAAATAGCACTCAATACAACAGGAAATGTATATCAATTGTAGTAATAGCTGGAAAAACATCCTTTTCAAAATATTGTTGAGAAAGACCTGCTACAATAAAGAGATTATTTTCTTAAGAAAGGGATGTACGGCGTCCCTCTTCTACGTCGAAACTAACAACGATAGGAGTAGAAGCGCTTAATAACAATCCCAGTCGGGAGTTCCTTTCTAGTCCATTTGTCTAAGGAGACAATAAGGCACAGGTCTGCGGACCCTTAGAAAGTTGGTTCGAAACTCCCTTAACATAGCCCAAGACCAACAGATTAATATCGAAAGAGGAATAACAAAATAAGCCCTCCACTTGTGGAAAGCAGAATAGAAATATATATAACTCGGAGAAATCATAAGTTGAAAATCTGTTAAATCTAACTCTAAATTTAGATTCATCGTATCATTTTCAACGTCAGCGACTATATATATGAACTTAAGTATCTTGTACACGTGGCTCAAATTAATAGAGCTGTCTTGTGAAGAAATCATGGCTGAAATGATAAGAGTTAACCTGAATATCAGAAATATCCAAAGGTGGATGATGGAACCAAACGTGATGTTTGAATCCTCAATGAAAGACGTAGTGCCGTACAGCATCTTAAACACTGAAGAAGCATTTGTGATAAAACCAACATTGATATTATCAACAAGCTAAAGTATTTGTCTGCCCGATCTGCTATTTGATTTCAATGGATTCCGTCTGACGTTGACATATTTTTTAATAAGGCTGCCAATAAATAAAAGAACATCGTATCTTATTGTTTCTTCAATGTTAACTCTCATTCCAGGAAATTGTAACTTAAATCAAGATGTCAAACAATAAATTATGGCTTTCTCTTCCTTTTCATGATTGATACTCAGGGAAACGTCTGGTGCATTTCCATGGAAGCAGAAACAAGCTGACAATTCTTTGCCATTGTTTAGAAGCCATAGAAAACCGACACTATTCTTTCATGACACTAAAGGTTGCACCATTTGTCTCATTTGTTCATCATATCAGGCCACACTGAATTATATTCTGGTTTGTACTAGACAAATCTGATTTTCATGAACACTCTTAATTGGAGCTACATTTTTTGAGGGTGAATGACGAGATGGACTTAGTCTAATCTTGTTTGGATCTCTCAGTTACCTCTCTTATGATTTCTCACTAGTGTCTAATCTGTCGTCGCATCCTTCTACTGTAAAAAGAGGAAAAATATAAAGGAAAACTATAAGATGCATATTCTCAATCCGTACTTATTTGCATAAACTTCGGAAAATGAACGCGGGTTCATAGAAAAAAAAGTGAAAATCAAGAGAACACGATAAAATCCTACAAAATGACATAAAAAATAAGAATGAGCTTCCTTCAGTTAGGATATTTGTTTGTTAAGTAACAAAATTAATGAAAGATAGTATTAAATCAGTGAAACGAAAACGAAATTCGGTAATGTCTGGAAATTTTTTCCCCCTTCTAATTAATCGAGAAACGATGGGCATAGCAAAACTATTCATTAAGTAAAATTAACCGGAAATATAGAGATAAAATAAAAAAAAAATACTAAACAGATTAACTTCCTGTGCAATTAAAAGTATTAAAACTTTTCTAAACTTAATTGCAGATTATAAAAGGCTATTTTTTTAAAAAAATTGCTCGAAGAGAAAATTATGCAGTTCATTTTCTCTTTCATTCGGTTTTTATAAAAACGATTTTTTTCTTTCCAAAATTTTCCGGTGAAGCATTCTAAAGACGAAATGAATCCCGCAGATTTTATTTTGTATAATCTCTAGCTTTTTTAATATTTTTATTTTTAATCTTACATCTTCTAGTTTATTATGTTTATAGATAAAAAAAATGAAACTATCTCTTCTTATAAACTAAAGTACTTTTTGGCATTCTGCAAGCGGAAATAAAAATACCAAGCCTTTCTACTAAAAAAAATTTCCAGAAGAATGAACAAATTTATTTATTTTCATGTTAATTCTTTATCTGTTATATTTAATGGATGTTTAAATGATTAAAACATATGAAACGTTCGGATAGCTTTAGACTTATCCACATTTGTTTTTAAATCATTTTCTAGTTTCACTATTTAGTATTTTCCTAATATTATTGGTTTTTTGTGTTTGATAGATTCTATATGGAGTATCATTTTGTTTGTTTTGAAATACAAGAATAAAGCAAAATACTTTTTTTTATTTTATGAAATTAAACCTGAAAACATCCTAGGTTTTCATGCCATGAAAATGCAAGGAACTATGTTTTGTAAACTTAGGGAGAAAAAAAAAACAAATTTCAAAATAAAACTATATTTTTATTTAAATAAAATTTAACAAACAGAATTCAACATTATTTTTAAACACTAAATAAAAACAATAATAATAAATTGTTTTTAAAACGATTTTCGTTAAAACTGACCGCACGTTAATCGGAAAAAATTGGCTTTGCATTAAAATAACAGTTACATTTTATAATTTTGTAAAAAATACATACAAGATCATAGAAAATTTAAAATAGTTTTTAAGAAATTAATTTTTTTAACAAAAAGAATGATAACTTTTTTTAACAAATGAAGTTTACTGAGTAGAAGTTGAAAAATTGATTTAGCTTTTTTAATTTTTAAAGACAGTGGCGGGGATTCTTTTTTAAGTCAGTACTAAATATCAGTAGTGGCGATTGGAAATTAGGAGTGATTGCGGTTCAGTTAGTAAAAATAGGAACATACACACATAAAATTTTAAAATTTAATTACAAATTGGTAAGTTTCAGACACATTCTGAGGGAATTTGGACAGAAAAGTTAAATTAACAATTTAATTTTAGCTGCCAGGGATGGCAGTTGTTTCTAATAATTTCACACCCCTGTAAACCCCCAAACGGCTTGCAAATTTAATCCTTTTGTCTTCATCCCATACTGTTTACGTATAATAAATATTTTTAATGGGTTTTTCTCTAACTCACATAGTAGCTTTGTCTGGTTCAAAACTTTAAAAGTTTTTTTTCCTCACATTTTAAAGTGCTTAATTGAGCTGACATTTTCTATGCACGATTGTTTTGGGTGAAAATACAATAATTTAATAATAATTAATAAAAATTAATTGATTAAAACTAATTATTTTAAGAATTGAATTTTACGCAAAGTTTATCGCCAATTCGCCAAATGGTTGTCAAATCTGTCGTTTAATGATTTATCGTTTGCTTTAATTTTTATTACATTTAGCATGAATATATTTAGTTTAATAACATAATTTTCGTTTATTTTAATTTTAATTACATGTGACTTTATTGATTAACATAATGCTTAATGAGTTAAAAAGTTTAACACGCATTTAGTTTAGACGATAAATTTAATAAAAGTCAAATAATAAAATAGATTATTAAAACTAATTATTGAATAAATTCAATTTGATTCAACGTTCACTTTTACTCTTAAAATTTAAGGCATATAAAATTATGTTACGCAAAGTGCGAAGTTTGAAAGAAAAACCAAGTTCAAAAAACTCATTTTTTACCGGTGTTATTTGTATTTCCTTTCTTTCATGTAGCTGCAATTTTAATGGCAAGTAGTTAATATAAGGAGTCAAACACTTCCATCTATTCAAAACTGTAAATTAATTTAACGCTTACTATGTGAAATATTAAGTGCGTAACATAAAGAAAACAGCTGAGAAAGGAATCCTTTTAAAAATGTGAAATTCAGTCTGTATGATAAGACAAATTAATTCATAGATTGAAGTTTAATTGTAAAATTATTTAGCCCTACGCTGAGATTAAACATTTCAATTCAAATATTATTTGTTTCACAATTCGGAACATAAAAAATTGATATTTTAAATTAAAACTACTCAAAGAAAAAAAATAAACTTCCAACTTTTTAAGTAAATTAGTCCCTTGAGTTTTTTTCTCTGTACTTGAGATCCTCTAAGGACCTTATGAATTAATTTCAATTAACTTAACACTCATTTATTCATAAAATGCGCGTTGATATTCTTCACACAAAGTGTTTTCACTCTTTTGCACGCTAGTACAAATAAGTTAAATCATTCATTTAACGGGTTTATAGGGGCCGTATACAAAATATCCAATATTTTTTGACGTCCCTGAATATTTGATCTTTCAATGCCTTTTTTCAAGGGTACCATGTGTTTGCTTAACGCAATAAAATCAAGCACGTTTTTCATTTTGTTCTCCAGGATTTATATCTTTTTAAAATTTCAATGGAATGATGCATTCCATATTAAAAATAATACATCGATAAACTAAATTTAAAATATTCCTTAAAGTTTAAAATAATTAATTAATTGATTCATAATGATAAAGCTTCGTTTTCACATTACTTAATAGTGTACTAAATTGTGTGCAAAATCCTATAAAAAGTTTTTGGTTCAGAATATATTATTTTCGTTTTATAATACAAATAAATGTTTAGAAATATCATTATATAAAAAGTATTTAAAATTTAATGCACCTTTCAATTTTTAAGGCATAATAAATTTGGCATTTAAACTTTGATATTTAAAAATGCACCTATCATTGAAAGGATATCAAAATATGTATGATGCATAATAATTATAGTTCAAATTATGCAAAATAATAAGACAATATAATTAAACATTTTTTGTGAAATTATTACCTTAAGTTCTTAAAATACAGTGCACGAATTGAAGAAAAACCATTTTTTGAGAAAAGCAGCTTTAAAATTTTCCGTACAATAAGATAGATCAGAAACAAGCACACACTTATACGTATTTAAAATAATTACAAACATTCATGAGTTCTGTTTTTAAAAATGTTCAGGAAAATCTTAAATTTATAATAGATTTTTTTTTCAGGAAATTAAATTTTTTAATGTTTAAAGGACGTAAGACTCTATCATATAGTTTGATTACAATAATTAGGGTTTCAACAGATCACTTTAAAACTGAAATAAAGTTGTTTCTATTTTTCGTTACTACTGTGCTATTTATATTATAAAATCTTATTTTGAGACAAAAAATAAATTATGAGCTAAAAACATACAAAACATCTTTACTAACTTTACCTTTATATATTTTATTGAAATCTGTGTATGTTCAACTTGCATTAAAGGGTAGAGATGTTTTGAAAGAGGTAATAAAAGCTCTTCGAATGTAATAAAAGAGACATAATAGGAAATAAAAACTATTTTAATCACATTTCACGCCACCGTTTAACACAAAGCTATCACATATATTATAATGTTTTTTTTAAAGCAGTTATTTAACGATATGTTATAAAAACTATAAAAACTAAAAGAAAAATCGTTTTCTAATGAATTCTGAACTTGTAATTATGAATGAATATAAATTTAGGTACTTGTTATTATGAATGAAAATAAAAAAAATTGTATGTGATTTGATTGAGTGTTTATTTAATGTCACGCAAGGGCAGGAGTGGAAAACCCAAATAACCTGGATATCTATATTTCCTTTTTTTTATCCTATATAATTAATTTCTTTTACTTTCAAAAAGCATCAATTAGATACAGTTACCATAATATACAATACAATACAATACAATACAATACAATACAATACAATACAATATAATATAATATAATATAATATAATATAATATAATATAATATAATATAATATAATATAATATAATATAATATAATATAATATAATATAATGTAATGTAATGTAATATGATATAATACATATTGTGTGTGTTTAAGTATTATATTATTAAGTGGAAATACGGTTTTTACAGTGCAAGAAAGGTTCACAAAATTAAACAGCAGGTTTTTCCGGAGCAGATCTAAATTTTTTTTCCGAGACTCTCCAGCAAATGCTCTATATTACCTCTTGAAAGGATGCAATTAACACATACATATACAAGTATACGATAGCATCATTTCAAAATTCGCACAGTCTCCGAACGTCGTAATTCAAATCACGTATTCATAATATTACTTGAGGCACGTACATCCTAAATAAACTAAATGATACACACAGTGGTTAATGTATATACCCTCCAAATATAGTTTTAGGTACTTCTACTTTTGTCTGTGGATATCTAGTTTTGTCGGCAAATTCGGTTACTTGGCAACAAATGTCATCACTATCTATTCAACATTACAGTACCCCGTCTATAATCCGGCACTTCCTCAACCCGACTTGGGAGTAATCTGGCGTTTCAACATCGCCTGACAAATCATAGAAAATTATTTCTTGCTATTTACTTCATCGGAGTAATGCGGGATATGGATGCTAAACAATGCACTTTTTGTGGTTTTAATTATTTCATGTGTTTGACAATTTCTCAGCATGTACTGTATTAAATTGTATACAATAATACATAAAATTTGATGTTTAATTGCTTTATTATTAGTGGTTTTACAGCAATCCAGTGTTTTCAATAATCCAACATTGCTCTGGTCCAATACCTTTCAAATTATCCAAAAAGTACTACTATATTCATAGACGTATTCTCACATTTACTGTAAAACTATATTTCCTGTCTCAATAGTGGTTCGGCCGCGAGTGGTTTTCCGTCCCCGAGGAGGGGGAGAGAGTTGATGTGTGACCTTGATGCGGCAGCGTTGTTTCGAACCCTGGACCAAGGGGTCCGAAGTTAACGGTCCTACCAATCAGGCTGAAAAGATATTCAGCCTGGCTGGTTTATGCGGCTTGGTTGGTAGGACCGTCTACTTCGGACCCACTCGTCCAGGGTTCGAAACAACGCTGCCGCATCAAGGTCACACATCAACTCTCTCCCCCTCCTCGGGGTTGGAAATCCACACGCGGCTGAAGTGGATTTGCAAAATCCAAACTTTTCGTGTAATAATATGTGTTATATTTTTCATTTAACTTATCGGTCTGAAGAAAAACGCAGAAAAAACGAAGTTTCCTTCATGTTTAGAACATCGAAATGGAAATTCATGAAGTAAAATTCTTACTTTTTTTTTCAGGTAATAAATATTATTGTATTGTCAAATCAAAAATCAATTGATGAAAAAATTAAAAACATGTATGGAGGGAAATTACGTTCAAAAAGCATCTCTTTATAGCTTAGAAGAACGATTCTCAAACTGTGGAATGAAAAATGGAAAGAATATCTCTTCTGCAAAAAAAAATCTACTCTATGTAATGGAATTATATAAAAAGATATCATCATACACGAAACGAAAGATTATACTTAGTTTGAGAGTTATTTGCCTAGAAGACCGCATGTGGCGTTACTGCAGCACGTTTCCCATCCCTGTCGATAGGATATTCGATGGTATATTAGTGAGGACCTAGTCTTTTATAATGCAATGAAGCTGTGACTAGAGTTTATACCCCACTCTCTTCAAACATCCATACTGCATTACGTATTCGAGGCGCCGTTAGATTTAATAAACAGAGAAAGAAATAGCTCACTCATTATGATATAAATTAATTCGAGGGAGTCCTTGCCTTCATTTTCACAATTATAAAACTAACTATCATTATTCAGACAAAAAAATTAACAAAAAAATGAAGTAAATAATAAGACTTTAGACTAGTAAATAATAAAAACCTTAATCGGAAGTAATTAATCTAGAATTTTCGAGAATTCCAAAATAATGAGAGAATGAATACTTTCCGAAAACAAGAACATAAGCATAAACAAATGTATGAAGAAGGTAAGTTCTTATACAATATGATCACATAATATCACTAATTCGAGCCAACAGCAATAATTCAAAATAATTTAGAACAGTATTATTTCATTTTCGTCAAAGAGATTGTTTGTTTTCACGAGAATGATTTACTCGTTTTTGATTCTTAAGAAAATGCTTTAATGCTCATAATAACCAGCCATTTTGATTTCGTTAACGCAGTGTTAATCCTATGGAATTTCTACTTCCTTTTTCAGGCTTAGACAATTACATTTCTTTGAATGTAATAAAATGCATCTGAATGAGCAAAAAAATAATGAAGATTTCTTTCTAATTTTTAAATCTATTTTCAAGATTTGTTTAGGAGTTTTTCGGTCTTTAAAAATATTTTTAAATAATTTCAAAAAGCCGTAAAAAATGTGATCTAAAGAAGCCTTATATTATTCATATCTATTATATAGCTCATTCGGGTGCACTTTATTGCATTCAAACAAATATTATTGTCTAGGTTTGAGGAGGAACGTAGAAATTTAAAATTTAATAGGATTAACATTACGCTCGCGAATTTAAAATGGCCAGTAGAAGATAATTTTTATTTGTACTTCTGTAATTTTCTTAAACACTAGACTCAATCAACAATTATCAAAAAATTATTTGTATCCAATTATTCTCGATGAAAATAAATACTTTTACAAACCTATTTTTTAAAGGGCGTAGCCTTTATGGTTAAATAACAGCTATGTATTGAAACATTTTCTGTTCTCATTTTTACTTTTATTACCTATTTTTTCGAAAAAAAAGGATCAACTGAAAATAAACGAAAAGTTGAGAAGTATAATTCATTCGAGTGATTATTTCTCAAAACCTATTGAGACAATCCGGACAATTGTGTTTAATCGAAATTTATTGCTTATACGCAGTATATCCTTCTTTATCGTTGATTAATGAATTATATAAAAATATATATTCTCTGGAACGAACCGTTCTCGATTCAAACTTTTTTCCCAATAATAATTAATCAGTTTTTGTCAGCCATTCGCAAAACATATATTGATAAAACTTATTTCAAGGCCTAAACATTTAAACAGCTGATAGCTTTGTTGTCATTCATTCTTTTTCAAAATAATAGGATGAGTGATGGACTAGAGGCTATTTATCATGCAAGGTTTGAATAGATAAAGGAAAGCTTTGTGTTTAAACATTGAAATGGAAGGTGGGACAGACAACCTGGTTGGTATGAGCTTGACGAGTATTGTATGAGAAGTTCAGAGTATATAATGTGTTAGAATAATTGATGTGCTATACAATATAATGTTTGAACTTATCTACCGCTTTCAATGTATTACATTATAAACTCTCTGTGTTTCTCAGTGACACATATGATAATTAGGTGAAACAGAATATTATACAGCCTGTCAGCATAAAGAGGATTTTAACTACAATACATTACTGCGAAATTACGGAATATTATCCATGTAGTATATTTGTGTCAACTCAGCACTAGAACAAGAAAACGAGTCTGAACGATGAATTTCGAAAATTGAAACCTAATTAATGTGTTTAGGTCGAAGACAACACCTGAGAACACTTATTAAACTCACACCCCAAGCCAAATGAAAATTTTGAAACATACTCATTATAATGAACAATAGCCTCATCATTCCAAAAGACGGTTTTGGGTGAAATCAGAACTACCTTCTCCGACGAGATCTGGACATTTCCCCCACAACAAAGTCCTTGAACATGAACTACTGCCCGACAAGAAAGTCCGTTAATCACTGTCAATATGCCTCATAATTCTGAACTACGGTCAGGTGACGAGATCGACATCTGAGCTGGTACCTTACTCTCCAAATCGACATCACCATGAGTACTTTGAAACCAAACAGATTTAAAGTGAATTATACCTTCTACTCTCTAGGTAGAGTAGAGTACCCAAGGGGACCGAGCTCACCCAAAGGGTTTAGAGCTGCAAACCGGACCCCCGGGAAACAATCACCCCCGCACTCAGCATTTATTGACAAAATAACATAAGATTTACATAATTTTGAAATAAAGGTTAAACAAAATGTACAAGGTATTTGCACAACAAAAAATATACTACTCTCTAGGTAGTAAAATCGTATCTTTGCACTTTATGCAGTGGTGTAATCGCGACTGAAACATCAGTTCAATTGAAATATCGCCAGTCACGAGCTCGCCACTGACCATTTGTTTAATTGTCATTTTTTGTCTTTTTTTCGCGGCACAAAGACTTGCTAATCACAGCCAATATGTCTCATGACTTTGATCCACGGCCAGATGACGAAACTGATATCTGAGTTGACACCACACCTACGCCACGCCAATGTAAGAATTTTAAGCTCCGACAGATTTAACGCGCATCAGCCCCTCCAAACGTCGGATCGTTAGAAAAATCAAGATTCGAACACGCGGCTCGACTGAAATATTGGCAGCCATACCGATTTTTGCAGCATCAAATCTAAACCCGTTTGTTATTGGTTATGAGTCCATTGTTTTACAAAATCAAGATCTTGTATTGGAGAAATAATTAAGGGAGCCAGAACGATTCATGATTGATTGTCTAATTAACGTCACATTAGAAGCAACTTTAGGGCTATTGGCGACGAACCTAGTAATTTTCAACCTCGGTAAAGTGATGAGGACGACACCTGAACTGGCATCCCTTCTCCTAGCTTTTACACGACGCCAACGGTCCGACTTTGGGACCCAACAGATTTTATGTGCATCAGCTCCTGCTACACGGCACAAGGTTCGAGCCCCCGACTCGACGAAAACCGTCGGCCGCGAGTCCATTAACATGATCACTAGGCTACCTCGGCCATTAACGTCGCACGTAGTAGAAACATCAGGGCTGTTGACGAAGGACTTCGAAATTTTGAGTCATGGTCAAGTGACGACTAACCCAGAGGGAGGATGTGAAATGCAATAGATTAAACATGCATCAAACGTGATCACATCGACTGGGCCACACTTTCTGCACCCACGCGGCCGCGAATGATTCGCGATATTGGGTATTAAGAGAATAATGTACAAGTAGAAGTGAGATTAAAAATAAAAATTCTTTTTTAAAAAGTAATTATAAAGCCAAATATGCGTGGAGTTAATCTTGAAAAATTCGTTAATTAAGGAAAAGGAATGTAACATAAGAAAAAGAGGGTTATACCTTTAACCCTGCGGTCTGTCATTGCCTGTAGAGTTTTAAGTAATTAACAGATGCGCCCTTTAATTAAATTTATTTTTCATCACAGTCTAATTAAAATCTATGTTATTTTTGTCTTAAAGGATATTTCAGTTCTGTTTACCTTTAGTCTCCTTTTTTTCTACTTAAAAATATCGCCCAGATCCGAAACTCATTATACTTGCTAATGAGGAGTTGCTGACGTTGTAAATTTTCTTCTTTTTTTTTTAAAAAAAATGATTTCGGTTAAGCGAAATATACTAAATCCGAGCGAATGTTCAAGCTTCATTTAATAAGTTATTGCATTAATTAGCGATTTTCAACGAGAATTTAAATTAAAAATGTAACAAAAAATCACAGAACGATAAACTAAATCGGAGACTAGAAAAAGAGGGAATATAGAAACGCAAAAAATGTTCTATTTATCTTGTATTATGAATAAAATTGGTTCATTAAGTCTTATAATGAAATCAGAAGCTTGATTAAAAAAATTGAAGGTAAAACAGAAAAATAATATGAAAATAAAAAATAGTGTTACCACCCACACACATATATGATTTTGTTGACGTCGTTCCTATAACCCACGCGCTAGAAATCACCTCCTGGAATATATTCAAGATAGACCCACATTGCAAAATTACTTTCAAAGAGCTTTTTTGGAAAGAAAAAGAAAATACAGTAGCTAATAAACAAGGAATCGGAACATTCTTGCAGAAGATGAACTATTTTGAATACATATTAAATTAAAAGAATATTTTAAAAGAGAAAATAACCTTTGTTACTCTTTTCCCACAAAACCAACCAACCAATCAATTCACGAGCTCAAAATCCTCAGTTTGGTTTGATTTGGTTTTATTAACATGGCACTAGAAGCAACACGAGGGCTATAGGCGTTGGACTTCGTAATTTTGGCCTCGATCAAGTGACGAGGATTACACCTGAGATGGCACGCCCTCTCCTAACTTCCACCCCACGCCAAGGGAGGACTTTGGCTCCCGACACATTCAGCGTGCATCATCCCCGGCTACACGGATTAACATTACGTCCACGAAATCAAAATGGAGGGTAAACGGGAGCCTTAGTTAACATTAAATTTAAAATATTGCAAATATTTCAATACATTAGCAATTAGTTCAGAATTTAATGGGATTTACATGATATGAACAAGTAAATATAAAAATACGAATGTTAAAGAAATGGTTTTTTTTTTCACATTTTAAGAAACTAATAATCATCTTTAACACATAATTTTTTTTTCTGGAATAAAATGCAAATTTTAGATAACTGTAATGCAAATATTTTTAAAAATCGGAAGCATTTCTTAGCAAATGAATGTTAAAATGATATTTTGCTAAACTGTAATTTTCTGTACAATTTTTTTTTGCTCAACTAGATTATCAACAGTTTTAGTTTTTATATATATAGGATACTGCAGAGTTTGTGGGATAAGCGATAATTAGAGTTGATGAACAAAATGATTCGGTGTATATATCGTGTGATTTTGTTTATGTTGCAGACAGAAAAAAAAAACACCATTAAAGTAATAAGTAATTACAGCAATTCGATATCGCAAAAAATATCCTTCAACTTCATTTTATAACATAGTCACAACTTGGAGACTACAGCATCATTATTATTACATAGAATTAAAATGTTACAATAATAGTTAGTAAAATATTAGAAAAAATATTTTGTGAAAAACTTATCGAAAAAAATTATTTCGTTACATAAAGTTTTCGAAAAAAGTGGTAAAATACAGTAAAAAGTTCCTTTGTAATAATTATATTTAATAAAACAGGTTTCGAAAATATAATTTTTAGTAAAAAAAGTTTTCTTATAAAATGTTTATTCTGTATTTTCAATATATGACGATTTTTTTGAACAATTTTGGAAATTATTTTAAAAACTTGTTTTTGAAAACGCTTTAAAAGTCATAATATTTCCGTGACAAACGCGAAGAAAAGCTCATTCACGCCTGAATTTTTATCCGTTAAGCCTAAATTTATTTTTCCGCTCTCCGTTCTCAAATGTCATTGCGCCAATTAACCTAACTCACAACACACTTTGAAGAATATTTCGTTTCCTATTCACAACGAGTGATTGAAATGAAAAGAATTTGTACTTTTTGTAGCGTGTAAGTCAAACAGTTCAAAACGAGAGCCTGCAATACAATAAAACATTATCTCATCGCACGTACATGACTTTCTACCTCGATTCTTCCTAAATATTTTAAGCCATATGATATCAGTTATAACTTGGCTCCCTGCCAAATTTGGAGTAGGTGTATTTCACAAATATTCCTGTACCATAACTTCACTTGCTTCCTATGATTCCGCACGTATATATGAGTTCTAGTACTTTTGGCAAGAGCTTTCGTTATTAAATCGTTTGAATTTTTTTTTCTTCTCCAGCACCCCTATATTGGACTTCTCTCTTTCGCATTTTCTAGGCCGAAAGTAGGAAATTGAGTTCATTTCTTGGCAACAGCCATCTGGAAGGATTTCAAATAATTTTGACATTTTGCTCAGTTTTTGGAGTTATGATTGATGTGACTCCTTGGCATGAGTCTGAATAGTAATAGTTTCCATTTGGTTATCGTTCGCAAGGCAGCTTCGCTCTTTCTAGTGTCAACCCGTGCTGTCAATTGATTCAATTCAATGCAGTTTTTTTCTTCTTCTTCGGAATTGACTCGTGCCAGACCGTGATCAAGTGGATGAAAAGGCGGAAGTGATTTATTTAATTGACTAGACTGCACTTCAGATCATGGTTCTTCGTAACAAGTTATTCAGTAGACGCGTTTAATGTAATTGGAAGTTATTGCTGTGTTGAGAATGTTATCAAAATCTCTTGCGGTCAATTTCTTTTTATGATATTCATTTACAAGTTAAAAAACATCTCATAGTACTTCGTTAAACATCTACATTTTTTCGCGAGAAAAAAAATTCTCCCCCCCCAAGACATTGTTTGGTTGATAGACTGGTTTGTAATTGAAGATTGTGTGATACCTGATATTATTTGTAATCGTCGTGCGCCATCGGTGGAAAACCGTTGATGTCGATTTCATGTGTTATGTAATCAACCGAGAAAAGTAAAACTTCAAGTTAAGAATGAAAGTTAAGTTTTAATTAAGGATTAATAGAGTTTAAGTTATGTGGTCGCCATTGTATTAATATCTCTGTAATTCTAGTATATCTATTACTAGAGCAGCGTATTGTTTAAATAATTTTTTCGTCAATGTCGGCCGTATTGTACGTTTTTTTACGAGGATTATCCACACAATAAGAATACTAAGTTTATTACAAATCTGAGAGGTAATATATTCTTGAAACATTTACAAATTCGTATATGTACATCGAACACTATTTTTCAATGCATTCGACTTTTTTTTTTCAATGTATTTTTTGGGTCGTGAAACCTTCTTATACCTTCAATCGAAAAAGTCTCTTGCCACTTATTCAGTCCATTATTTGACAGCACTCTGGTCCTCATCAGAGGTCAAAAACCTTTTCTCATCAATAAAAGACAATATAGGTGAAAAGGTGTCAGATCAGGGCTGTGAGAGGGGTTGTTGATGAAGTCCCTACCGATTGAGTCCAAGAGTAACTTTGTGCCGTTGACTGTGTAAAAAAAGTTCAGTGAGGAGAATCCCTCTGTGATCCCAAATGACAGAGGTTATGAGTTTTCGAACCAAGTTAATGCTCTTAAATTTTTCTGCTAATTGTACACTCGTGACACCACTCGTACGCATTAATACGGCTCATGACACCATCACCGCAAACAGTTTTCATTTCAATAATGGTCTGAATAGAAATGTTTTCCTTCGCGAAAAGCAACCGGATTACATTCCTGAACTCGCATGTGGAGGCATCGAGACATTCTTTTCCCAACGGCACTACAACAACGTTGACTAATGTGACTGAGACACACTAGTACGCATTACAATCTCAAGATGAACGTAATGTGGATAACTTTGTTGAAAAAAATTCTATTACAGCGTCAAAGGTTCAGCATTCTTATTTTCTGGACAACCCTCGCATTGCTATTCACAAAACTGTATATTTAAGGTATGAATCATTTTCTAGATCAGGTGCTCGTTGATGAATTCTTTAGTGTTGCAACTTCTCCTTTGAGAAGTTTTTCTCAAAAAGAAGTAAATCTACTTGACGAAAATAAGATCCTTTTGAATATTACATGATAAGGAAATGCCTGTGAAATATTTCGTTACGAAAAGGTGCAGAAGCTTCTTTTACTTCTCCTTTTTTCGATTTAGAAATCCGCCGAAGTGCAAATTCTGTCAAGAAAACCCGAATCCATCCAACACAGAAAGGGATGAATATTTTACATAGAAAAATATAATGCAGCATGCATTAAATTCTGTCTCGAAATAAATAACTGTTTTCACAACGAGAAGTTTTTAAAGAAACTTATCAGAGGTGATGCTGTAGGAAAATATTTTAACAAAATAACAACGTGAACTGACGATGTAGCAGAAAAGATGCGAAGCGTTTATAAAATTTTTAGTTTTGTTCCGCACTGAAAATTATCTTTTTAAATATATATTTAGAAACTATGGAGATAAAAATTAAAATCAAAGTCATCACATCGATTGCAATACTTTTAAGAAATTTATTACATTTACGATTTATTTTAAGTTAAACAATTGACGGTAAATAGACCCCGTTAATTCGCGAGTCCACTCAATTCGCAGTTTTACTATAGCTCCCATTTTATAATATTCAGATTAACTTTTTTTTTTCAGATAACGTGAGGACTTTCCGTTAAGAGAAGACTTTAATACTTTTTTTGATTTATATATAATGGGATAAACATGCCAAGGAGTTTCAATTTGGAAATGCTAACTTGTATTTCGAATGAAAGAAGTAACAAAAATGAAAAAGAAATAATCCAAATGGCACTTGCGCACCTAAAAACAAGCAAAAAAGAAGCGCAAAGGTAAAATAGGAGTCTTTTACGAACACAGAACTAAAAAAATAAACCAACAAATGGTATGCAGAAGGAGAAACCTTAAAAAGCCTCCAAAAATATACGAGTAGAGACCTAAATCAAAAACAAGAGGCGAAGGAACGAAACACGTCACTGACATTGGAGTAAACACAGCAACGAAAGATAATCTGTAAAGAAAATAAACAAAAATCCGTGCAAGCAGAAGGAACTTTTCGTGGATTCTAAACCGAGTTCAAAACGCTTCAGAAAAAATGACTTATAACGAAGCGATGGAGGTAAAATTTGATTGCTATCCAAGTAAAGAGACAACAAAGTAATGGGAGTAAGATACAAAGAAAACAAAAAGAGCAGAGAAAGTCCACGATCTAAATGTCTGAGGCAAGAGAGGGAGGCAATAAAGGGCAGCACAATTCCCAAGATCGTAAAGAGGGACTTTGACTTTCGTCACAAAAGGAAATAGATAAAAATATAAGTTGGTGGAAATGAGTAAAATGTTATTTTTGAGCCACATTCTATGAAAGCTTAGGTTTAAGAGAGGGTCAACCATTTTAATACTTTTTATTTACCCTTTTGGATTTGAATGTTTGAATTAGATATGAATCACCAGTTTTCGGAAAGTAAAATTTTCATGTTGGGATTTTTTCTGCAAGCAATTGTTTTCAAAATATCTGAGTCAGTGAAATTATCTGCAGGTTCAACCATATTTATTGGTCAAATTTTAAGAGTTATAAAAATTTTTTTGCTTGCATAAGAGATTTCCCTAATAATTAAAAAATAATGTCGAAAGAGAACACACGTACTGCAGAAAATTCATATCGATGTTGAAATTATTATATTATCCCTCAATTTACATTAATACTGTAGCTAGAGGTTCACTTAACTTGTGGTTTAGTGATAATCGACTCCGATTACCTCGAGTTAAAATGATCAAAATGTACCTTAAAATAAATTATATTATACAAAATATATTTAATTGGAATTTATTTTTAAAATTAATTTTTTTTCGTTCCAGTTTATTCATCATTTCTTTGAATAATGAATCCTTTCTTGAACTTTTTATGGTTATTAGCATTTATAAATGAATTCAAACGAAATCTGAAAGCAGATGTAAAGAATAAATGTTTAAAAATTAATTCAAATGAGATTTTTTAAATCAGAGTTTCAGAAATAATTTTTTGAATAAGAAACAATTTGTAGCATCGAAATCTAAATTTCGCATTCTTTAATCAATATGGCATATGCTCACTATTTGTAAGCTCTTTTAATTGTTATCTATGTATAATCATAACATTCTTCCGAATAACAAGATTTTTTCATGTTCTCCATTCAACTTGAGTTTTTTTCCTAGTTATTTCCTAACATATTTTATTTCTTTTTAATTGAGTTCTTTTTGGATTAGTATGATACGCTGAACTGAGAATTCGGAAACAAATTCTTTTAAAAATAGCCTAATTCGAAATTTGAGTTTAATCTAGAAAGTGGGAAGAATTCTTAATCAGCTTGATTTTAAGTTTCAGCGACTTACAGAATTTTTCGCTTTCTTTGATAAGACGCTTTTCGGATTTCTTGCTTACACTCTTTAAGAAAACATTAGTTTTAATTTTTAACAATTTTCTTGCCAAATTGATATTGAAAAAACTTTGAAGAAAAAAGCTCCCCCCCCCTCTTATTCTCAAGTAAAATTTTCTTTTACCAGTCAAAAAACCCCCCCCTCCCCCCCCCCCCCCCCATTCTTTAAGATGTCAATTTTGAAGTAATGTTTGAAAAACTGATTTCGTATATCAAAGAATTTGTTTATACACATAAAAAAATTCGACATAATTAATGAATTTCTGAAAATAGAATTTGTGTTTTGTAATTTTTCAAATTTTTTAACGCAAAGGATAAAAGATAAAAAATGGTTTGTATGGTTAAACTACTTACATATGAACAAAAATAAATTTTGATTTAAAAATAAGCGATCATAAAAATTATTGAAAGAAAAGAAAAAATATTTTCTTTAAAAAAATTGTAAAACAAATACAATTTATTAAATGAAAATAATGACATTTATTTATTTTTTTTCTTAGGGCACCGGTACCTATTCAACATTACTACAAAGCACCTTTATTATAAAACCGTCTTTACTGTCACAATAGTAGCTCAGCAGAGAAGACAACACAAAATCCAAATTCTGCGTAACAATATATTGCAAACAAAGAAAAATAACATAAACGTGTTGAATAGTATTAAATTACAAGTAATATTTTACCTAATCAAACCTAATCTACCAATTACATTATCTACATTAGACCTTCACTGAAAATACAAAAATGCTGAAAGGTTAACAAAAAATGTTTTAGAAAAAAATTGCTAAAACAATGCTTTACCAACAGGGATAACATGACTCTCTCCCCTATTTAATAAAGTAAATAAAAACAGTTTGGGGGCGAGAAAATACTGAAATCTTCCTCAAGCCTACACGGGAATTCTCTTAGAATATATATATATATATATATATATATATATATACAGCAACAAAACTGATGATATAACAAAAATAAATACAAATCATCGTCAATTAAGTCGATGAAAAACTACAAAAATAGGGAATTCAAATGTTTAAAACCAAGAGAAGCTGTTTAAATTTATATATATTTCAAATATATCAGAACACAAGATTCTATTTTTCAATAATAACTAGCTCGTTAGTGAATACTTCTGAATCCAATGTTTGCAAAAGTTTGAAATTTTCATATAATTGGAGCCAATTTGGAAAGTTTTCTAAACCTGATCGGAATTTGTAGCATTGTTTATATGTTTCGTAACCACCAGACCATCACGACTAATGGAAAATATATCCCAACCTTGTCACAGTTAATGCTATTCTAATGAGTTGCGCTGTAAATGGAAAAAGGAAAATGTAACATTCGCCATAAATTTCAAAGTACCGCTATAATGATTTGGCGAAAAATAAATAATGTATTGGTGACGAGTATGTTTTTCTCTTTAATATAATATAATCTGTTTCAACGGTAACCAAATTTCTAAAACGAGTAACGACTTTTTGCAACATTATCAGTCTCGGGAGTTAAAATTTTGATTTTTAAATAACATTTCTCTTTACACTACAGATGGGTTGCTGTGATACTGATATTAAAAATTAAGTTTTTTTAATATATCGATTTTTTTGTGCATCGATCTTCATTTAAAAAACATAAACAAAAGTCTGAAAGGCTTTAGTAAGAAAATGAGCAAAATAATTTTAGTATTGCCATGAATTGGATTTAAAATATATTGATAAAATGTTTTAAAAAATAAATGAAACCTTGGGGAAACATATAAAAATAAAATGCAATACTCCTTCCATGATTCGACACTTCCTCGTTTTGGCTTTTTTATGCAAGCAGACATGTCAAAGCTTGTAGTAGTCAATGCTCTCTGTGGTGAAAAAAAGTACTCTGTCTGCTCTCACTCAGTTTGTTCGATAAAATTGTTGAAAACGATTTTGAAGCTACTTGAAAAGGTGATACGTCAATTAGTTTCTCAAATAATACGGAGTTAGTCAAGCAATTCTAGTGGATACAGTTCTTAGGATTATCTAGTGAATACAGCTGATAATGATCTGATAACAGACGACGTAAGTGAGTGGCTATCCGGTGATGACGACGAAAACAAAAGGTTTCTGACGGGCAATGACTAATAGAGGATGTAACCCTTAACAGAAAAGTATGAAGAGGGGGGTGGGGTGGAGATGACAAATCACGACTGTTAATTGAACGATATTTTACAAGGCAGCAATTGATTGCTTTGCTATATCCCTTACCTGGCATGAAGTAAATAGTGTCTCTGCGAGGGATATTCTACTGTTGAAGTGACTTCAAGAACAAGCGTTGTTAGGGAAAAACAGAAGAAAAGAATATATTATTGTACGCCTTTTACTTAAATGGAATAATGTCAGCTATCAATGTAAAACGTTACATTTTATTATAATATTAGTTATCCGGGGTATTTCACATTTTATTTGCGTGTACTGCATTACTTTGCACAATAATAAAATGCTTTTGCTGTTTAAATGTATTATTAATAGTGATTTTTCGGTGATCCAGCGATCCTCTGGTCCGATATCTACCGAATTACCCAAAGAGTGCTGAAATAATAATTTTCTTTTTCTTATGAAATACATTCAGAGAGTTATGCTTACAAAACCTTCCAATGAATTTAAATCTAGCCGCCAAAACTAGCCAAGTGCTCCTGACAACGAGCTCTGCGAAAAGCGATGCCAAGGGTTAAAATTTCAAATTCCATTCAAGACCCATCTTGCTGAATAGTGGGGAAGAGAAGAGGGTTGAGGAAATTGAACAAGGCTCCTAATCCCTCAAATGGTGGGGGAGTTAGAATGCTTCTAACATTTCTTGGGATGCTTTTGCCGTTTACGGATGTTGTCGTGAGAAATCTCAATTTAAGTTCTGTTGATAATGCGCGCTGTTGTTATTATCTACAACTAAGTGCTTGCTATTGTATACAATTAGTGATACAGTTTTTGCCCGAGTTTCTCGTTTTTAATCTCCATGTCTGTGTACATATGATTGTAACGGCGAGTTTCTAATAAAAGGGTTTCACGTTTTGAAGGAGTGTTGCTCATTTCTTGTTAATTCACTGTCCAAAGAATCCAGTGCCTAAACGCTTCAGACTAATTTAAAATGAACAGACATTAAGTCAGCGATGAGAAAGGCTTGGTGGAGAGCTCCTTTCAAGATCAGTTTGGAATACTCCGGGATTATTTCCTTCACTTGGTAGCTCCCTCATTAGTCAATATTTAAATAGTCTCTAATTAAAATTCAAACGAAAAGCAATCCAGGCGTTGGTGGCAACCAAATTATTTTGACCAAAACTAAGAATATTCAAAATTTAAACTATTAATTATATCTGCAGATAAAGTCCTATAATGGAGCATAAATATTTCAGTTTGAGCCTTTCTATCAAAATATGAAAATATCTTTTAATTCATTAAACTTAAATATGTATGTTACCTATTTAACGCTTTTAAGTTATTTTGTAGAGTTTTCATGCGCAGTTCCCTTTAACACCTGAGGCTGCTTTACTACGATGTTTGAAAAAAGAACTTCACCTTGTGAAGCAGCCGTGATTTTTGTAAATGAGACTGATTATTTGAGATATGTAGAGAAATGGAATGAGAAGATAGAGAAAGTCACAGGAGCGCTATGGAGGCTCCAGCAACAGTAAGAAGATATACAGAGCGTTTATATCTGACTCGGATTCCATCTATAGAGATTTACTCTTTAGAAAAATAAGTATATATTATTATCGTTATTAGAAATGGTTAGGGACGAGTAAAGATACTGTCTCACCATATTTAATTTATTTGAATTATTTAAGGTATCCGTACACCTTTGGAGAAATTTTTTTTGAAATACATCGATATTTGCTATCAAAATATTTTTAATGCTAAAATATAACCTAAAACTATGAAAAACACATTTAATAATCTGCTTTTAATTCAAAAAAAAATTTTGGAGTAGGAAATATGATGAAAACAGTACATAAATTGATTATCAGACTAACGTTCATAACTTACTATCTTATTCATCATAACAGTTTTGGGGCTGGTACTACTTTCATGAAGAAAATCATATTTCTACATTTTTTATTGTGTTTCGAGTCAAATACCAATGAAAAAAAAGTTATATTAATACTTGATTTACACCTTTGTTACTAAAAACATTTCAATTTTACAACCATGAAAGTAGTAGGGATTCTTAAAAACTATATGAGGAAGATACTTTCCAAATTTAAATTAATTTGGCTCATAGCTTTTTTAGTTATCTACGTTGCCATATGTAAATATATCGAGAAAACTCATTTTGAGAAAAATCAAAAACAAACTTTCAAATGCAATTAAAAATTAGTTACCGAGTAAAATTCAAATCCCTGTAACTTAAGTTCTAAATAAGGTATAAACAAAATTCAAACAGTATAAGAAAGAAAACAGTTTCTCAATTTTAAACTGACATTAAAATTAGAAAATCAAAATTTATGACAAAAATGACGTTTTAAAAGTGTACGGATACCTTAAAGATTTAATAAATTGGTTAAATGCTTTGTTTGATCTTTATTGAGTAATTATGCCCATAACTATTGATGAGGCCAATTTGTCTAAATTTCTAACGGAATAAAGTCCTAATATAGAACATAAATATTTCAGTTTATAAGTCGGAACTAGGATAATTCATTGTATTAATATTTACAATGGATAAAATAAAAGGACACATACAGACATAACAAGATACATTTATCAAGTAAATATAATACAAAATAAATTCAGTGCACATACAAATCAATAATTCGAAAAGTACTGCCTTTTAAAAAGTGAAATGCCAAGAATTTATGATATTCGTATTCGTATAAACATATGTGTGTTTGAATATAAAGTGAAATTCCACTAAACTATCTTCAAATAAAAATCTCGAATTCAGAATAAAAGTCAGCGTTTGGCTCATTTCCATCAAATACTAGATTTTCACCACATTGAATATCAAAATTGTGTTCGTCAGGCATCGTTTGTTGGGTTAAAAACGTCAAGAATTGAGATATTTTTGAGCGCGTATGCTACCGTAGGTTTGAAAAGGAAAAGGAAAAAGGAGTTTTATTGAATAAATATTTCAGCACTGAATTTGGAATGCAAATTTTACATCCCAATAACAAAGACATAAGGAATTTTGTACGGCCCGTAAAAAAAAGGGGCAAAGGTTTGTGATTCAGCAAGATAAGCATTGATTTTTAAGACTAAAAGGTTTTTACTAAAAACGAGGAAGAAAGCAGATGAGTGTATTTTGATGGATGTATAATTTAAAATGCATTTTTGGAAGGCCATTTGGCAAATTTTGCGTACCAATTTTGGACCTGGCATTCTGTCAACACGTCTCCCATACTCATCTCATAATTTTTTTTTTTTTACTTCAACTGAATTCTTAACTTTTAGCTAAAAAAAAAATAAAATCATTCCGGAGATACTGCTATCGATTTTTCGTATTTGATAGGACACCCAAAATATGACAATACAATTCAGAGCGAAGTTGACTGATTGCGAAAGCTAATAAAATTTCTGTTGGGACAAAAAGAAATATGTCTGATGTATATTAAAATCTGGTTGACGTGCCAATTCCTCCTATTTAATCCCATAAAATATTATTAATAGTTGATAATATAAATAAATTGCAAACTTTTACAGAAATCAACCTAATTTACTAAACTAACCTAATTTAACGAGTACTTACTTACTTTTAAATATCATTTCAATTGGACTATTCCTTCTAGGTGCAAATTTTTTGAAGGTGAATATATATATATATATATATATATATATATATATGCGTGTGTGTAACGATAGAATATGTGTAATATTCAAGGGTGTAAAGTTTAAATAAAAATTCAACCAAACAACAAAGAGGGAAATAGACATTAAATTGAAAGCCTAAACGTTTTATTTTTGCAAGCATAAATAATGACGCTATTTTGAATTTACACTATTGTATTGGAATACACTATTGAATTAAAATATCCGCTTCATTATTGGAACATATTTTCCTGAAGAAGTAATGCTGCATCAGGAGCTTGGTGGCGCTCAAGCAATCCGCACTTCCACAGCTTCTTCACCCACTTTCTCTTCAATGCCGTTGTCGCACATCGTATTTTCTCCATCCATAATTTCACAATGTCACTCACTCAGGGTTAAAGAGTCTTTTAACGGGAATTCATAGTCACATCACCGATGAAAACCTTATCTGAGTCACTGTGTCTCGTTTTCTGGTAGTGCCAAGTAAGAGGCGTAAAGCCTTCTTTGAAGCGTAATAATCATTTCGACGGGATAAGTCTTCTTTGAGGCGTAATAGTCACTTGAATAGGTAAATCCTTCCTTGAAGCGTAATAGTCACTTAAGTAGGATGAACCTTCTTTGAGGCGTAATAGTCACTTGAATGAGTAAAGCCTTCCTTGAGACGCAATAGTCACTTGAATGAGTAAAGTCTTCCTTGAGACATAATAGTCACTTAAGTAGGACGAGCCTTCTTTGAAGCGTAATAGTCACTTGAATGAGTTAAGCCTTCTTTGAAACGTAATAGTCACTTTAATGAGTTAAGTCTTCCTTGAGACGTAATAGTCACTTCGACGGGATTAACCTTTTCTGAAGTGTAATAGTCAATATAACTGGTAAAGAGTTTTCTGAGGTTATAGAATAACATTAGGAACCAAATCTTCATTTTCTATGAGGTATTTTAATCTATTTCCACCTTTATTAAATCGTCATATCCAAGTTATTCAGCCTTGTTGAAGATTGTTTAAAGAAGCAATGAAATTAATTTCCCTTCTTTGTTCATATGCAAAAGTATTATTGGCAAAAGATTTTCTTTGATGAAGCTATTTTCAAATCATCGTTGTGAAATCAAAGAGTTTCCTATTTTAAAGCCACTGCAATTCTTGATTGATGTCTTAAGCAAATATTTTGATTTCAGATATAAAGAGGTTCATTGCTTTGCATGAATTTTCAAAAGGATTGGTTGATTTAATTATTTTAATCGTATATGAAGAGGAGTGAACTGTTTTTTGGAAAAGATCCTTTAATAGGAGGATCCATAGGTGGAAAATCGTCTCCGCAAAAAGGGTTATTGATGTATGCATTAGCGAAATGATTGTTTTCAAGTCGAGGTGCTTCGCTGATGTTTATTGTTTCATACCACATCAAATCAGTTGGTTCTGGCGTATAAGTTGGAAATTTAGGTATCACTTGTTTCACTTTCTTAGGTTTAGTTTCCAATTTCTTCATCCAATTCCCATTTAATATCGCATAAATGATGAATGGGAGTGCATAAAAGTAAGACCCAGAACTAAACAGAACCATCATGCAAAAGCAAGACAGTGCAAGAGCCAAATCCTCAAAAACATTTCTGAAAGATATCTTTGACATCAAAATCGCTCACTTAAATTCTTTTTAACTTCAATTCGCAAGACACAAACTCACAATGATTGCAATAAACTAAACTAGAGATGATTACGCCTTTGTTGTTTAATAATCTTTGTTGTGGAATCATTAGTTTTCAACAAAGAATATTTCCTTTTAAAAGTATTTTTGAATTGTTTTTTCAAAAATATTTTTGAAAAAACAATTCAAGAATTGTTCTGCGGAAATTCTGCAAAAGCACAATTGTTCTGCGGAGACAATTGAGCTGTCTAATTTTTTAGACAGCTATTATTGCAAATATAATTGAATGTCCAAAATAGCAATGATAAAAATTAAACTATATTTAGCAGTTTCTTTTTCAAAATTACTTAAGGCTCCAGCCAATTTTTGAAACCAATTCTCAAAACTTAATTCAAAATGTTACTTTTTTACATTTTAAAAGAAATTATTAGAGTCCCTTTTCTTTAAATAATTCGACTTCACTAGAACCTAGAAAATAATAATTGTAGAAATTTACAATATTGAGTCAAAAAGTTCTTTTCTTATAAAAGTACATCATTAGTAATAATTCTAATCAGAGACTCATAAGATTTTTTAGCCATGTCGGGAATAACAATCACCGTATTTTGGTGTAAAACTTGTATTCTAGAAAAAACAAACTTTTTAAAATAATACCCCCAACATGACAGATGTTGGGGGTATTATTTAGTTACAAGTTAATCTCATATTTCAACAGATTAAACACTGTGAAATAAAACAAGTCGCAAAAACGGCTTATTTTTAAATTTGGGGATATGCATAATTTTAGCAAATACTTTCATCAAAAATTAAATTATTTTGATAAGTTGTGCTTTTCCCTGAAAGAGTATTCAACACAAAAACATTTTACAGACCACTTCAAACTTAGAAATATTTTTCTTTGACGAATTACAGTCTGCTTTTAAATATTTTTTATGTGGGATTTCAAAATTTTTTTTAAAATTATTTCCTTAAGCAGTTTTCGTCATTTCAACAGTTTTTAAAATATTTTAAAACTTCATTTTTTCGACAACCGAATATGAAACCAGATTAAATTTTTTCTGTCAATTGTCTGGTTTTGAAAATATGTATATGGGCAATAAAGAATCTTTACAACATTTTTTTTAAAGTTAAAAAAAAAAAACGTTCCATTTTCAGCAACTGAAATATCTCTTTACACGAGAAACGGATCTTATGATCCAGATAAAAAGTAAATTTATTTTTCGAAACTTTGCATCGAATTTTTTTTTAAAAAAAATCACCTTCTATTTTTTGTTATGGATATATTTAGTGCTTTTAAGCACTAAAATGTATCCACTACAGAAAGACATCGGAAAGCCTGGAAACTTAGTTAAGAAATTACTAGAAACAAAATTCTTAATTCCTAAAACTCTGTAAGCAAAAACAAAACATTCCCATTTTTTTTTATTCCATTCATTTTTTAATTAATCCTTTTCGGAACTAAGAAAAGGAATAACGATTTTCATTCGAATTCGTATTTCCCCCAAGGGCGTTAAATCACCGGTGTGTGTCGTAAATTCCACATACTACACTATTCCTAGTTAAATCATGTTCTTTAATGATCCTCGTGTAAAAAAAAAGAACAGAAAAGTTCTTTTTCTGTGTTCCGCGGAAAAAAAGTAAATCAATCAGTAGTTGAACTAGGGTTAAGTGAAAGCTAAGAATGCATGAGTTGCAACTCTATTCTTTTTAGAAAAGCAGCATAAAGTGACTAAATTAGCGTGTTTTTTTGCCTTCACGTGCGATATTCCGACTACCGAATCGGACTTCTTTCTTTCATTCTCTCTCTCTCTTTCTCTCTTACACAATTCGTAAGTGAGAGATGAAAACTACTTACCATAAATCATCTCGATCGCGAACACGTACCAGATGAAAGAGATAGCTTTAAATAACAGAAGAAAGTACTTTTGTTTTCGTTGAATTGTTTTTGTACATTTTCTTCTTTAGTTTAGTTTTCTTCCTAAAGCAATGATTGCTGTGGAGTTTTCGCTACCACTATTTGATCTTAGTTCAAGAAAGGAAATCTGAGCGAAGAGATAGATATATCAACATGATAAAACCAAGCAAATAAATTTTCTGCTTTTGTGACTATCGTTTTTTTTTTTTTAAATGTGCATAGTTTCTCAGAAATAGAATTAAACTGTCTTCGGTTAAATGTTAAAACACAAAATTGGAAAACACGAAACATTTGTTCTAATATAAGTTAAGGCGAATTGCAAACATCCAACCATTTATAAACATGTTCTGGCTTGAATGCAAAAATATTCTTATATGTAAACAATAAGTAAACATTAACTTGCTGATAGAAATTCCGATTGACAACTATCTCAAATTACCGTTTGGTGGTAGATTTATTTTATATTTTTAATGTAATTGTTATTTATTATATTTGTTAGAATGAAATCGTTTGCTACATAAAATTGCTGGGAATACGACTGTTCGAATTCTGGCTGGTAGTTTATTTAGTTATTATCGGTTGATTGATTAACTCTTTATTCACGTTACACTTAAAAGCAGCACCAAGCACTATTGGAACTGTCCTCTTAATTTTGAACATTGATCAACTGACAAGGAACACACCAGAGACGACACCTCCACCACTAACTTCAACACCTCACCTTCGGGAGGACTACGATAATCAAGAGGTTTAACGTGCATCAGCCCTCTAAACTTCTGGTCTGTTGTGGAATCAGGACTCAAACCCCACTATTACAGAGAAAGAACGCTGAACATGAGCTCACGAACAGAACCACTCGGATACCGCGATTGCCACATTATTTGCGGTTGCTTGATAAACTGATTATTAGCTTCTCACTTAGAAGCAACAAAAAAGCTATTGGCGACGGACTTCAAAATAACGAGGTCCATCGCCAGTAGCTCTCGTGTTGCTTCTAAGGGCAATGCCAATAAATAAATAAGTCTTTGACATTAAAAAATAATTCGAGATAAAAACCATTCATTTCCATTAAAAATTCATTTAAAAACAACGTTTTAATATGGTGGTAAAGTTTATTAAAACAATTATTGAAATATTAGTTAAAACTAGTCGCAAATATCTAAATATTGCATTGTCAAACAAGTAAGAACGGTTCCCAAAGTTTCAGAGCTCTAGCTCAATGGGAAGTTGGTTAAATTAACGATCGAAAATTTGATGACACACACACATACCAAGTGAAATACGTAAAAACGTTTTAATAAAATAACAGTCTTGGAAACTCAGAAACAACTTTTGTTTTTCCATATTCCTGATTAATCAATCAATCAAATACAAAAACAAAGTGTCTTACCATTGGTAGATTCAACCAGAAACTTTGTTGCTTAATATTCCATAAAAATCAATCACTCAACCAGATATATATATATATATATATATAAATATATATATATATATATATTAAAACGGTATAAATCGTTTTTTTTCTTATTATGAAATATTTAAGTATTTGCACAGTTCAATAAGTGTAAAAGTATTGGCAAATGTTTATTCTCTTATTTAATTTATGAAGAAATCGTACTCCATTGAATATGGGATCTTAAACTTTAAGTGAGAATATATAACTCATTAAAATAATGAACCTTTTCCCAAAAGTAGACTTAAAAACAGCTCATATATATTAACTATCACGATATTTATTCAATCGCAATTTCATAATCATACAATATTACATCGGATTTCGGAACACTTAAAACTTTTTTGGAAATGAACAGGCGGCACATAAAAATTAACAATTTATTTTCAGTAGAAAAATATTCTATTTTTAAAAATTACTATTTTCATGTAATTTTATTTATGTATATTGTTTATCACATTCTCGTTTACGATTTATATATATATATATATATATATATATATATATATATATATATATAT
>BMAW01049666.1:1748436-1851580 GCA_019974015.1 Nephila pilipes | reverse complement strand
TATATATATATATATATATATATATATATATATATATATATATATATGCTTTTAGATTCTTTTCAATTTTAGTTTTGTTTTATAGCCATTTTTAATAATACATTTTTTTCAGGGAGATAGTTTGGGAAATAATTCTATAATAACCCAACCTAACAGTCAAAAGCCTGTTACAAATATTTTCAATTTTCTAAAAAAAAATTTAATTACTACAGCAGTTTTGATATTTTTGGTTTTTGTGTATTTATTTTAGTTTACTTTCTTTTGAATTTATAATTTTTCTCTTTTAGTTAAATTTGTTTAATATATTGCCACTCAATAATCAGTTTGCATTTTTTATTTCTGTATTTTTGGTTTGATTCATGTTTTTTTTTTCTTATTGGTTGAGTTGTGATTTCTACATTTGTAATAATGTTAACTTTTGAATTAACTTCTTAGTTTATTCGTGAATTTTAAAGACTTTTTGAGTTTTACACACACACATACACATATACATACACACAATATGGACGTGGAGTTTTTATATAAAAGACATTTTTCCACCAACCAGAACACGATATTTTATGAAGGTGAAAGTAAATTTTCTTCTCTCGTATAACATCGTATTGAAATAATTATGGGTTTTTACAATGCAAATCACCTGTTATGAGGCTTGGTTCTCAAAAGGTTACAGACCTGAACTGATTCACAATTCAATGATTGCTCCCCACTCCCAAGTTAGAGCAATTATCCTCAATTTCTTTTTATACTATGAATTACATTATGATAGTTAAAATGCGCTTCATTATTATAAAATACAGTTCTGTCATTATTACAATATATTATACAATGAAATAACACACACTTATATAACAGAGAATATGGTGTATAACACATTTTGAATAATGAATATTACACAAGCATATAGCTATGTCGTATAAAGGATCGTTAAACATTCAGGCTTCGTTGAAAGTGTTTATAACGGAAGCCCAAGCTTTTACATTATCAAATTGCATGATTTTGTTACACATATATTAATAATTAATAATGAGAATTTTTTAAAATAAAAAAAATTGAAATTTATTATAACACACACACACACACACATATATATATATACATTGAATGAAGTTTGAATTAATATTAAAGGATCTTCACAAAAATTGGCGTTAAAGTGACAAGAACACCTTCAAAACACAATTTTTGGTCAAGGTACCTATTTTTTTTTATTTTTGGTCTCATATTGAAATGCAATCTTTTATTTCGAAAACCCTGTTTGAAATTGGTTTTCATCTTATTCAGAAACTGAGTTATAGCAGCTTTAATATTACTTGATCATGATTTTCTCAGAAGAAAAACGAAAATTTTCACTACGGCAAAACAAAGAACTTGAAATTTTATAAATATGCTTTTCAAATATTTATACGTACAATAGACTATTCTTGAGATTTCATACTAAGCAAAAGTTTTTATATTTCTATAAAGGGAAAATTACAATGACTTTGAAAGAAAATTTCAGTGTTCAGAACTCGAACGACTATAGTTTCCTACGTAAGGGCTATATTATCGTCATTGTCAATTCCCTAAATAATGTTATATTCTGCATTATAATCAATTTACAAAATATCAATGCATTTATTTTCTTTTGAGTTACCATGTTTTTCGGAAAGTCTTTCTTGCATATATTTGTATAAAATGCCTTTTTGACTGCAAAAATATAGACTAACAAAACTTTTCTTGGGTGTGTTTCTAATTTTTGAAGCCCTGTAATGTCATACAATATGCATTTGTGGCAAAATTTATGTTACTAGAAAATTTATTTTTTCGAAGGTGTACTGTTACCCTAATTGTGGTTTCAATATTGTTAGTGCAAGATATTCTGTTTTAGTATGAATATCATAATCTCTTAGAGTTTTTAAAATGTCGAATTTGATACCAGCGAAATATAATTTGTTGAAAATATTACTCTTTTGTTTTCATTTGAAAAAAATCGACAGCAGAGTGTCTTCGTTTGATGTCAGAAGCTTAAGATGAAAATATTGCATCAATTTTAACTTGAGAACATGGGTTCCAACGTTTTAAAAATGGTAATTTTGACAATGAAAACAAGGAACACCCGGACAAACTGAAAAAGTTTGAAGACAAAGAATTATATAAAAGCATTATTCGTTGAAGATCTGTCATACGCTCCATTTGATGATATTGAACCGAATGTTTATGAAAGATGAAAGTGATACACTGGAAGACAAGACAATGTTATTTTTCAGCACAACGCTAGGCAAAGTGTTGCAAAAAAGTAAAAAATTATATGAAAACCCTTCGATGGAATGTTTTACCCCATCTAGCTAATTCGCCAGACATTGCCCCTTCTGATAATTATTTATTTCGCGTGATGACGCATGGCCTATTTGAAAAAAATGTATCCATTCTTGTGAAGATATCGAGAAACGGATTACATCAAAAGACGAGTTATTTTTCGCCAAGAAATCCGCGCTTTTTGCCGGGAAGATAGTAAAAAGTTATAGCCATCGATGGACAGTATTTTGAATAACTTTTTTTAAAAAAATAAACACATATTTTTACGAAAAATCCTTTAAAATTAATTCAAATTCATATTTTATATAAAACCATTGACAAAAGTAGTAGATTGTCTTATCTTTTTAAAATCTAAGTATTAGTATTAAAAGTATTAAATTAACTTCCTAAATGTTAATAGAAATCCCTTTTTGTTTATTTTAACATTTATTCTGAGTTAAGACAACATTGTAAGCAAACGTCAATGGCGTTCAGCAGCCAATAAAATTCTACCATGAAATAAATGAGAAACTTGCGTTTTCTTAGAATGAGTATTTGTTTATGCTCTCAATACTCTTTTCGCTTGCATATATAGACTTAAGTTTTGTTAATTTGACCAAAATCAGAAAGTGCATCGTTTTTACTTTTGGAATTTCCGAAAAGTTGTGAACTTATTCTAGAACGACGTTTGAAAGTACAGTTTTTAATCGAACCGGACAACAGCCCAGTCGAAATTGCAAAAATCAAATGTTCAGAATGTTAAAAGTTCAATATACAATCAAACGTCTTGAAATTTCTAGTTTGCATTTAAATCGTAAAATAATAGGATGAAAAATATAACTACACCTAGAGAGAAACGATTGTTGAAAAAGGCCGCTTTGAGAGATCGCAAACAAATATAATCTCATCTGGTTTCTGGTTCATCAGCGATAACAAGAAAACAAATCACGTCTAAAATTGCTAGAAGTTGACTTGTTGACGGTGGACTCAAAGGTTGAAAAAGCCAGGAAAATATGTTGGCTCTCCGAATAAAATAGAAAGATACGGCTTGCTTGATTCTTTTGACCACCAATATCTTACTGATGTAATGACCAATTCGACCTCCAGTATTTTGTGGTTCGATGAATCTAAATTTTAGATATGTTTTGATTAATTTATATTTATTAAGAAAACAGCATTGGAATGTCGATATGTATTAAAATCTATTTTTTAAAATAACTTTAAAAAGTTAATGTTATGCTAATATTTTAGGTGTTCAACATAAATGGTGCAACATATGTAAGGCGAAGGATAAGCGAAGTTTATCTTCAGGTATGTATGCAGGGAGAAGATAGTATTATGGATGCATAGCTACTTAAGGATTGGTTAAAATGATTATGTGTAAGGAAGTAATAAACTCTAATCGCTGCATAAATGTACTCGAAACGGCTTTTCGGTGATCAATTTCTCAGAGGTTTGGAGACACAAATACGGGTGGAATTAAATTCAACAGGACATTGCTGCTTGTCATAAATTTACTACTAACTATGAAGTGATTTAGACACAATGGTATAGATCTCCAGGAGAGGCTCCCGTAATCTCGGAATAGATCCTCATAGAACACTTTGGGAGTATTATCAACCATATTAAGATTGGGAAGTACTTAATTACTTCAATTGAGACATTCAAAAACGTCACATCAAGAATGGAACAAAATAACCAATGACAAATGCCGTAAGATAGTGAGCACCAATGACAAAAATGATTAATGACGAAATTAAGACTAAAAGTGGCCCAACTACATATTGATTTTCTTAAGTTAAAATAATAATTATTATTTTTTATTCTTGTGGCTTTACATTTTACAACACAAGGGTATTTCATAAACAGAAGATTATGAAAGGTATCTTACACTTTTGTTCGTAGCGGGATATATGATTCTGGGGATGTAATATTGCTGACTCCGAAATAATTTTCAGCAAAACAGGTTTTTCTTTCAAAGGATTTATTTATCTCTCTTCCATTTCTTACGCAATATTACGGAAATTTTATAATATTAGATATTGTTCAAGATAGTAATAGCGTAATTTAATCAGATATTGTCCAAGACATGACGAAGCACAGAGCTCTGAGTTCTGCATCTATTTCGGCTATTGTCAATTGCTCAAAAGAGAGCTTAAGATTGAAGAAGAAATTTTATATACTTTAAAAAACGAATTTCTCTGATTTTTTACTAATACGATGGGATTAAGGGGCCCGAAAAGCTAATAAATAATGTACTAAATTTCTAAGCGAAAAAAACTTGAAGTTTATGGTGCCAATGTCAAATCTGAATGTTCTGCCGCAAACCATTTTTAATTGTGATCTAGACGCTATAACGAAGAAAAAGGGAAAATAGCTGACAAAAATAGAGAAGGATCGCTAGAGTATGCCAGGGCGCGACACCCATGCTTCCAAAGACAGTAAACCCCATAACGGAAAAAAGGATTATTAAGATATCACGGGGTCATCTGATTCCCGAGTTTATCTCTTAAAGATAAGTCCCTGAGGGTACTAAAATTACAACAAAGCAAAGAAACAAAGGTCCGCGCGACTTGGAAGGAAAAGTGAAAGCAATTTTAAACTTGAAAAGGAATAGTGGTACAAAATGGTTTTAACAAAGTAGATAAATCGAATATATAAACTGCTGTTTGTAGAAAATGCAACACCATGAAGGAATCATCAGAATCAAATGAAATTCGCAGCAAATGTCAATTATAGGATATTATGCAAATTAATAAAGTTTCAGAGCCATCGCGCGTGCGCGGCGCGCGCAGCGCCCTCTGAATTGATGCTGAAAGCGTATAAATAAAGTGCTGTAGCGGGACGTTGAAAAAAGTCTATGATTATTTGTTAGTGGCAAACGTTTAGTGAGACCTGAGTATGCCTCCACGACGGAAGAATAAGAAATTCAAGCAACTTACGGAGTTTGAACGAGGGAGGATAATCGGCCTTCGAGAAGGAGGATTTTCCTATCGCGCAATAGCAGCTCGTATGCAGCGGAACAGTTCCACAGTGATGCGAGTTTGGAAGCAGTGGACCGACGAGCACCGAACAACTCGAAAAACAGGCACTGGACGACAGAAGGTGACGTCAGAGCGCGATGATCGACACCTGCTCCGCATGGCGGTGAATGATCGCACAGCTTCCTCCAGGCAGCTGGCAGCACGTTGGTCTACTGCTACAGGTGTACAATTGTCGGCTTCGTCAATTCGTCGTCGTCTGCTGCGCCGTGGATTGCGTGCAAGGGTGCCTTTATACAGGATTCCCCTCACGGCGAATCATCGACGGCAGCGTCGGCAGTGGGCTCTTGAGCACAGAGACAGGCGAGCTGATTGGCACCAAGTTGTCTTTTCAGATGAATCACGCTTCAATTTGTGGACCCATGATGGCCGTGTTCGTGTTAGACGTTATGCCGGTCAACGCTGCCTTCCTGAGTGTATTATTGAACGACATAGTGGTCGAACACCCGGAGTTATGGTCTGGGGTGCGATTTCGTATCATGGACGATCCAATTTGATACGAATTGAGGGTAATCTCAATAGCAACAGGTACGTCCGTGAAGTGCTATAGCCCGAAGTCGTTCCTTTCCTTCAAGGCATCCCTGGAGCTATCTTTCAGCAGGATAATGCACGCCCACATGTTGCGCGGACTGTTCGAGACTTCTGTTCAGCACAACGCATGCAACTTCTTCCTTGGCCTGCTTATTCACCGGATATGTCGCCTATTGAGCACGTGTGGGATATGGTTGGTCGGCGTCTCGCTCGTGATCCGCGTCCTGCAGTTTCCAAAGACGAACTTTGGTTGCGCATACAAGCGATATGGAATTCTCTTCCTCAAGCAGATATTAAACATCTGTTTGACTCCATGCCACGTCGTATAGCAGCACTTATTGCAGCGCATGGTGGCTGCACCAAATACTGATTTCGGACGCTTAATTTGTTTCTTTTGTTTTGAAAATTTCATCATTTATTTGTATCAGTACAAGTCGTTTCTGCATTAAATTTCATTTGATTCTGATGATTCTTTCATGGTGTTGCATTTTCTACAAACAGCAGTATATATTCACGCTCGAGACTTGATTGAAAACTAATGCCTCCATGACCATTACTTTTTAATTTCTACCCAAACTAACAGTTATTTTTGTACATAAAAGCTACATGTGTTTTCCATGTAATATTTTTGTTTCTTTTACTCCCAGGTGTTGGTGTGCTGAAAACTAATGGACATGGCGACTTCCAAGAAGAAAAAATTGCAGGAGCGAGGTATCATTGCACCCGACCTTGCGATTTCCACTTCTTCTGAAAGATGAAAGATCACCTTTCATTCTGACGATGAGGAGAAAGCTGCCATTAAAGCCTATCGTCGCCAACAGCACAGGAATTCTCCGAGGGTTTACCAGGCTAGTAACGTGTTGGCCCAAGTGCGTAGAAGGGAAAGACATAATTTCAAAACGTGGTGCATTACACACACACACACATACACACATATATATGCATAATGTTTTATCCTACACATATATAAAGAAAAAATACAATTATGCATATAATGTATATATATATATATGGAATTCTTATATGATGTAATGTGTCATGTAAATTAGAAGAGAGTTAGCTACCTACTTAAGGTTCCTTTTCATCATTTGGTAGCGATTTAAAATTAAGAAGTCAAACCTTATGCCTTGAAGTAATGCAACTCAATGTACTCGTTATTGATCATTTAACATCTTTAAAGGAGATTTAGAGGAATGGAAATGTGTTAAAAATAGTTGCATTAGTAACGTTTCATAACACCTTAATGCTGTAATTGCTTGTGAAATTCGAGAAAATCGTTTTAGAATATGTAAATAGCAAAATGTTTGAATTATTAAACAAATATTCTTTAAACATATGTCGCAGATGGATTTGAATTTCAAAAGATTTTATTTGCATTTGAAAGTATTACAGCTGCTTACTCAAAAACATGAAATTTCCACATATGTAGAAAAAAAGTACAATTGCGACACATATATACATAATTGCTCAAGACATTCCTGCATTTGTCTGAATTGTTTAGTAATTGAGTAAGGGTAGAAAGAAAGTTTTTGTAACAGAAAAACTTTGTTTCGAAATGATAAATGTATTAGAATCAATTATCATATATTAAATGTATTAGAATATTATCATATCAGTCCATAAAAAAAATTAAGCAATTGCCCCAACGCCAAAATGAAAATTATTCCTTAATCTCTATTACTATAAAAGAAACCTCCACTTTTTAATCTATCAGATGAACGTGTATTAAATGAGAAACGTTTCATTTATCTATTCTGACTAAAAAAAACAGTTTCGAAAAGGCTTGGAATGATGTCTTATTATCACAATTAGAAATCACTTTTTTTTGGAAAGGAGTTTCTTCCATAATAAGTTTAAAATCTATTGAACTCAGAAAATGAAGATCTTTTTCACTACTAATTCCACAGTAATTTCATGAATTACATTTTCTTGTGATAATTTACAATTGCAGTGGAGATAATTCTGGTTTTAATTATCAATTAAATCTGTATCAAGATTATCAAAAGCAGTTTTTTTAGAATAAATTTTAATTTTGTAAGAAATTTTTTAAAATTTTAATCTCTGAGAATAGTTTTATTCAACAAAAAGTTATTTTTCTCGATTGCTATTTGCGATTAAAATCTTTATAAATGACAATGACCTATTTTAATATTTTAAATCCTTGTCACTTGACAGGGGTTCAAAATTACGAGGTCTTTCGTCAATAGCAATCGTTTTGCTTCTAAGTGCGACATTAATAAGTGATCAATCAAATCCAAAACTGTTATATTAGTTTTTTAAGTTCTATTTAGGAGTCTCATTTGTGTGGATGGAATAATTTTTATTGTAATGCATAGCAACTTATCCCTTGAAGTCAATAACAAATTAGTACACGTATAATAACAAAATCTTTCCTATATATATATATATATATATATATATATATATATATATATATATACATACAAGGGGGGTTCAAAAAGTACATTTTTTCACAATGCAGGGCGTTGTTAAGGTAAGTTGTGTAACCGTGTATGAAGCACGTTAAATATTTCGTGGCCCTAAGTTCTCCAGATGGCGTGAAGGGGAATTTAAGAGACGGGATTTCCAGTTCAGGTGACGTCCTCGTCACTGGACTGAGGTTCAAAATTACGAGGTCCGTCGCCAATAACCTTCGTGTTGCTTCTAGTGCGACATCAATGAGACCAACCAAAAGCTGAGGCAAGCTATTAATATTGTGTGCTACCATCTGTTAAATCGCGCCAAAATAAATGTGACAATGGTTCGTATGTTAACACAATGAGACGCTAATGGTAATATTCTCCGAAGAAGGCGAAGATGACCAGAAATTTTTTTGGCGATTTTTTTAAGATGCGAATGGCGTCATACTCATTGACTTCATCAGAAAAAGAACACCGGATAACATTACAGTGAGTTTCGCTATCCCCATTTTCCAATTCTAACATAAGTACTGCTTGACCTGTTGATTATACCCGCAATGCTTTATATCATTAAAATAGATACTACGCTTGGCTGCAATAGTAGAGTCGCTGGTTCGAGCCACTTCTTCTCTAAATACCTGTAATGTAGAGGGGCTACTGCACTTTAAATTTGCCAGGGATCAAATTCCTCACTTCGGCGTGGCTTGGATGTGGAGAAAGAGATGCCGGCTCAGGACTCAACTTCGTCATTTGATAGTGGCTCACAAATATTAGGCTATTTGGCTGTGTTTTACGAATCTTGTGTCGGGATTAAATATACAGTCGGGAAAAAGTTCAATAACTGAATGAGTGGCATAGTAAGGTTTAATGACACAAGAATCAAATCTAGTTAAGCTCTGCTAAAAAGACCAATAAACAAATATACTTTGATGAATAATGCTTTTTTAAAACCATTTCTAAACGTATCAGATATCATATTTACAGAATATAAAATAGTAATCCAGTTTTTAAAGGAACACTGTATCTTAAAAAATGCAGGGTAACCCGAGGGCTTACCGTAATTTTTGTGTCTTGGTATATAATTATATATTTCAGGAATTAACTGTTCAAGTTCCTCAAAATAGCTTTCTTGAAAAATACATGAATTTCACAACAGTATTCGACAATCACGTCAATTCTTTATTCTCAATATAAATATTTTTATATACATTAAGTATACTGAGCTTCTATACGTATAAATATACAGTTTACATTATCTTTAATATGGTACCGCAACACTTTTTTAAAACGTTTTTCTGTATTTCACTTGGTGTGTGTCATCAAATTTTCGATCGTTAATTTAGTCAACTTCCCATTAAGCTAGAGCTCTGAAATTTTGGGAATCGTTCTTACTTGCCTAGCAATGCTATATTCAGACATTTGCGACCAGTTTTAACTAATATTTTTTTAAATAATGCAGTTTAGCCCAACCACTTGGCGCGGTTTCAAAAATTGTCAAACTTGGCGATTTTTTTTTTTTTTTTGGCTTAACGTTAAGTGCGCGAAGCGGACCAGGGTAGCCACATTTGGCAAAATACCTCCAAATAATTCCTGTCTCTATGAGTGGTTTGACTAAACTGCATTCCAATCATTTAATTTCCCGGATGAATTAATTTTAGTTAGTTTTAACGTTTTTATGTATTTCACTTGGTGTGTGTGCATCAGAGTGTCATCAAATTTTCGATAGTTAATTTAACCAACTTTCCATTAACCTAGAGCTCTGAAACTTTAAGAATCGTTCTTACTTGCCTAACAATGCAATATTTAGATATTTGCGACCAGTTTTAGCCAATAGTTCAACAATTTTCTTTAATAAACTTTGCCACCATATAAAAACGTTGTTTTTAAAAACGTTGGTTTTTATCTCGAATTATTTGGAAAGTATACTTTAATATCAGTACTTTGACGATTAAACTAAAGAAAATTAAGCATCTTACATTCTTATAGCAATTTCACAATTAAATTTTTTTTAAATTTTACAATTAAAATTTTAAAATACATTAATTGATTTTCTGTAATGTAAAAATGCATTAGGCATTTTGTATAAAATTCTATGCTAGGAGTGTTTCAAATTGGAATTATATCATAAAATAGCATGAATATACTTATATGCTAAAAATGACTATTTCTTACGGTTGTCTTTTTTTTTTTTTGTATAAAAAGAATAGTCTTTCTCTAGATTGAATACAATGTATACATATTTCCATGAAAAAATTACAAATAAAAATATACGTAAGAAGATGTTATTAAAAGAATATTATTATCTTGAAACTATTCAATGAACAAATTGATCGAATAAAAGATATATGGTCTGTTTATACCATACATTTAAATTTCTTTCAAATTGCCAACATTGCAATTTCGTTTGTTCATTCTGCAGTTACATGATTCGTACTCCGAAGTAGGTCAGAAAAAAAGGTACGAATCTTGAAAAGCAGTAGTCCCCCAAATCTTTTCCTAACCATTAGGAATTTAAATAAGAAATTCAAACATTGACTTTAGTCTGCAGTTCGAAGTTTTAATGGATTATGACGGGAAAAAGAACCAGAAAAAACCTCATCTTCCCTCTTAAAAGCAAATAACAACAGCATTAGATATACATTATATTCATTCAAAAGCTTCTTAAAGGATAATGTATTCGACTGGAAAGTGGTTCAGAGTAAATAGATTATCAGTTAACTGTGTCATGAGTTTTTACTTAAATAAAAGATTTAAAACAGATATTTTTATTCAGTTTTGTATTATGTGTTTATTTCATCGATTTCCTAATTTAATTAAAAAGAATTTACAAAAGAGTTTCATATTTATTTCATATTCAAGAAATAATAATTTATTTTTTTATTCATTTGCTTACAAATTATCAACGAAAACTCCAAATACAATATATATATATATATATATATATATATATATATATATAATTATAATTTTTAGTAATATAATTTCATGTCAATTACATTTATTATCAAAAAATATTTTAGTAGAATTATACGTATGCGTGTTTCATTTACTGGGAAAGATTCCAAAAATTAAAATGGAACTAAGTTGTTAAACAGAAAATTAATAATTGTCAACATTAGAAGCGATTTTAAAGTGAACAGAGAAAAATAAAAAAAAGAGAAATATTCTGTCTAAAAACCAATACTTTAATTGCTTCTTTTTCACGTATATATTTTTTTAATTTAATTTTTAAGTAAAATATTTTATTATGACTAATACATAATATTTATTTAAAAGATCTTTAAAGTTGTGAAAAAAAGGAATTCAGAAAAGTTTTCAGAAAGATCGACAATTGAAAAAGAATATCCAAGAACTTAATCTGACATCGAAATATTTGTCATTTGTCATTTTGTCGTCCCTCGTCTCTTATTGTTGCACAATCCTCCCTTTAAAAAACTCTTCCTCGACAAATCCATTCATTTCCTGTACTTCCTTTTGAATGAAAAATACACGTGTTCGCAAATATCTCTTACTCTCTCTTTGCACACATAACAGAACTTAGCAATTAATGTCTATATTAGAGGAAACCAAGGTTCTCAAATCTCGTTAAAGGATTTCCCTGTTTTCCAAGAAGTTTAATCGCAGTTTGTAAGCAGGACATTGATAAGTGAGTTTGCGGATTCCTTTAATGGAATGTTGAACTTACATGAACAGAAAATTAAATTGTCGTGTGTCATGCGCAGTCCTCAACTTTTCTAAAAGAGGCGCTTACCTTTCTCCAAAATGCCGGACTCCTGTATTGATTTCTATACGTGACGTCACGACCATCTTATTGACTATTTTCAACGCTTGTGCAGAGCGCTTCAGACCTCGACCACGAGTCTCCATTCGCAAGCCGATTTATACGCAAAACAACAGCGAGATCGCGCTATTTGTATCGCTGCTCACAATCCCATTAACAACTTAACTTGGTGCCAGACGATAATTTCGCCAGCGATCGTCGTAAAAATAATAAAACTTTTAATAATATTTTGTTTAACGGACTCGGCAACGGTTTGTTGTTTATTTTTGTTAGTTGCGATCGTATTAATCTATATCGAAGAAAAGAAATGGATGAAAGCGTGAAAAGTTTTGAATCTTTTTTTCTTCCGTAACAAAAAAAAAATCATTGGTAATTTTTGTGAAATAAAATTCCCGCCGTCCGGAAGAATTCCATTGTGCAAAAATAACTATTGATCGTTAATCGAGCTACTGTTGCAACCGAATCTGTTACCAAAGGATCATCACTTCAGAATATGGCTGAAAAGTCGGAAACACATTCATCTAAGTTCAGGTAATTTTGATGAAAGAAATTTATACTCAAGTAGCATCAAATAGCCTCTCTTGTATCTTTCCATTAGACTTTATGTTCGAGTAGCATCTGTTACACCTTTGTTCGAAAGTTTCAAAGTTTAGAATAGTATTATACACATACGACTTAAAAGTTTTGTTAAAATCTTAAAAGTTATATAACATAGTTCATTTCAAAGAAAAATAACGTATGAATAACCATAGCTTTATATGCACTTAGTTAAAAGTTACACATTAACTAACCGTGGCCATTGTATATTTTACGCGTTACTCTTAGAGAGCAGAATAAGTTATTCTAATTATATGCGCTGTTAGGATTTCTCGCCTTTAATATTAGAAACATTTACTGCAAAGTAATTAAAATTTTAATGGCATAATTTTTGTATTTGTGTTTTAGAAATCTAAAAGGAAACAGGATTGCAATTAACTTTCATGAAACTGTTTTATGCTGTAAAACGAATTAAAAAATAATTTACGCTTCAGTAACTTTTATGGTTAGTTTTATTCGATATTTATAGGAAACAAATATTAAACATCAAATAAATAGAATTTTATAATATATCTCATAAATAAAGAATTCTTCTACGAGAATATAATATTATATAATCTAACAATGAATCCTACATTTTGAAAACAAATGGAAATTGATATTAAATGTAACAAGTTCATCAAAAGAAACAAATTTTGCGTAAAATTTCTTCAATAGGCAGTGAATTAAATCTTTTTAGTCTATGGATTTAGTATTGTAACTTTATCGTAATTATTGTAGTTTTAACGAGACTTTTAGACAATAACTTTCAATATATTTATGTAGCTAGATTTTATTTCAAAATATAAATAACACATTCTCGTGTTTTGAGTTTGTTTTCTTTTACATGGAGGTTTTGTAAACGTATATTTATATTGTAAAATAAACATATAGTCATTTTTTGCTTGAAGATCTATTGAACTAAATATAAGTCAGAAAAACCTTCAAAAAATTCACAGAAGGAAAGTAAAACGTGTGCAAATGAAACTCCAATTATCATAACAGTCTAATTTGGAATTTCAAAAGAAATATTATCGTTTGAACATTTCTTCAAATACATTGTTCAGAACCTTACTAAAAGTCATTCTTAATATGCCATTAAAAGTTTCAGTACATTTTAAAAATCCTTTAAAATTGTATTTTGGTTTTCTCATTCACGAACTTAACGAACACTGAATTCAAACACATGTTTAAACTTCACTACTCCGTAATACATTGTTTAGTACATTTTGAAGAATTAATTTAAATTATTCGTATTAAAACTTGAAACTTATATAAATGTTTATAAAAACTATTCTTTTGATTTTTATATTATATTGAGGTTGTTTTAGAGTTTTTGGATACATCATCCCTTAACACTCAAGATTGTTTATTATAAAGCATACAAACAAATCGACGGGTGTGTGGTTAAATTATTACAATACACACAAAACAATAAAACATAAAGATATTTGTGAATGTTGATGATATATATAAATTAATAATAATATAAATTAATTCAGTAATAAAGAATTGTAACTTCAATTTTCATATATATATATATATATACATGAAAATTGAAGTTACAATTCTTTATTACTGAATTAATTTATATATAACCTTTCGTTGAACAATTTTTTTCAATGCAGTCCTGAAAGTGCAACGAAGGATCCCCAGGACAGGTTGAAGTTTGCTTACGTCCTCTAAGGATTTGCCTATAGGAACACACTCAATATTTTTTATTAAGGATTGCAGCTTTGCTGCTCTATATTTATCATAATCCAATCAACCATTTTGTATTACCAGAACGTAAAATCTATATTGTTTCGTCAAGTCATTATTTCTTTTCCAACATACTACGGATTCCGAGGCTCTTATATTTTCATTTGATAATCTCCTCCAAATAGGATAATCAAACGCCTCAAAAATTTGAAATGATTTAAGAGTGTTTCATCATTCAGTTTTTTGTCGTTATATACATCTTTGTGCAGAATATAAGCATTAACTGAACAAATCTCGAAAAAGCCGCTTGGCGACATTTTAGGATCAATCATTAACGTTCCATCGCGGGGGCTTTAAATTTGTGTAAGTATCTGTATTTAACATTATAAAAATGATTCATTTGCCTTTATACTAGAAAGAAATATAGAAACAAGAAATACTAGACACGTCGCCTCAGCGGATCCTACTGATTTCTATAGCATTAACGCATGTCTCCGTAGTGGAATCTTCTAATTATCACGGAGGAGTATCGTGAAATTTTAATTATTTCTAAGAAATAACTAAGATTTCTAGATAAAATGTATTCTGCATATTGATTGATTTTTATGTACATAATGTTGTAAATTATAGCTATTCATATTGATTTTTTTTTATTTCCGGTTGTCGTAGATTGAAATAACCCGCAATATCGTAAGTTTTAATTATTTCTAAGAAATAATCAAGATAGGAACTTAATTAATTTATTTTTACTAACAACTCCTCTACATAGTCTCCATCTAGGCTTTATATGTTTCTCCCAGAGGTTTCTTGACCTTACGAAGGCCATCATATTGTATATCTCAAATTGAATTCTATCGTCTCCGTACTACGGGTTACTTCAATCTACGGCTTCATAAAACCAAACAAATAAATATAAATAGCTGTAGTTTACAACATTATGTACATAAGGATCAATTAATATGCAGAACAAATTTTATCTACTAGATACCTCGCTTAGTACTATTTAAAGCTGCACGATATCCTCACATATAGCATTAATACATAATAGCAAAGCTTTTCCATCTTTCATGATAAACGCAAAAAAAGAGACATTTTATATTCCATTGACAATACATTTTTTACAAAAAACTTAGAAGTTATTATTTGAGAAATAGCTTCAATATATTTATTAATACTTCTATCTACGTAATTGGTGATACATTTTTAAGGTCCATTGTTTCCCTTATAAAAGTAACAACATAAAATAAATAGTCAACTAGAACTGTCTTCAAATAAACAACGCCCGAACAATACGACTCGCTTTCTCCGAAAGAAATGTATTGTTTACATGGCTTCGGCAAATATCTGAAACATCTACAATGAAGACATAATACAATCACGATTATTAAGTTGACATTGTTCTTAGTAAATATAGTCATAAGACTAAATAGATTTAGAACGAAAAAATCCAATGAAAATGGAGTACTCTACGTATACGAAATTTACAGGAAAATGTGTTATTGGAATATTTAATTATGGTAAGGGTGGAGAGTGGGTAATAATTTTTACGTACCCTACACGAAAGATTTATCATGTGTATTTTACTGAATAGGGATTAATTTTTTTTGTATTTATATCAGTTAGATTCGCATGCATGATATAATAATGCTTCTATTGTATCATTTCAAGGTAATTGAGATGACTTCGAAATGAAAAAACAAGCTTATTTTATTTCAATTTAAATATTGATAGGGGTCTTATTTTATCATCGAGATATCTATATACTTAAGTTTGTGTTTATGAATAGAAAATCACATTTATATGCACAAATAATTATTTATGAGCAATTAATAATCGGTAACCATGTTTATAATTGTAAATCGTGTACTTAACTATAAATACATTTTGTATAAATTCCTTTGCATTTATAACTTTAAAAAATTACAAAGTACTTGTAAACATAACATTCAATTCACTGAACATAATTATAATGTAATTTTTTTTAAAATTTAATACAATTTTTAAGAAAATTGAATTTTATGATTCAAATTTCATTTCTTTTAATTTGAATACAAATATTCTGCGAGAGTTCAATATTTATGAGTGTTTATTAGAAAAATATTGTATTCACCATTTAAAAAATAACCTCATTTTATATTGTGGAAAATATCGGCAGTGTGGATAAAGTAGATTTTGAGGAAAGAGTGTATCAGAATATCCTAAAAATCTACATTTTTATCAAAACGCAAATATAGATACTTTACTCTGTGGCGTGGCGCATCTTTTTACAATTTCAAAATTCCATTTTCAAGCGTTCTGTTTATTTTATTCTCATAAATAAACATCTAGGGAATCAGTGAAATGCTCTCAATTTTTTGGCAACAAAATAAAATTATAAAAGAATGCAAAATTTGAAGCATTTTAATATCTAGGTTACCTTATGTATGAGGTGCGGCAATCTATTTGTATAACTTCAATATGTTCTGGGCTCGAGTAATCAAATATTCACAAGATAGTAAGTAAGAAATACAATGGAAATTCATTAATTCGGATTAATTGCAACTTAAGGTCGCCCGGATTAATGGAAGTTCGGTTTAAGCTCATTAAATATATAAAATGAGCTAAAGTACACAGCTAAATACTCAGTACAGAAAAACAAATATGTGTTTTTGAGATAAGATAAAGCAAAATTTTAAAATAATAGCGCAGGAGAGAATTCAAATAAATGCATTACTTTCATTATATGTATTAAGTAGAAACAAACCACGAAAAACATGACGTCCAGGTTCATATTAACTTCCCACACCTGACACGCTCATTGGTTGTGAAGAAGCGAAATACTTTTTGTTGTCTTTCTTTAGAGTTAATTTCTTGAACAATTAATTAACGTTCTCAAATATACGTAATATCCAGATGTAATTTCATTACCATTGTCTTCAACGTATTTTATTATAAAATTGAAATGGTCTGTATCAACATCATTATCAGTGAAAAAAAATCATCATCAGTGACATGACCGGACAAAATAGAAGCATAATTCCCATAAAATAAAAAATAAGGATTATGACGTCACAGCCAAAAGTCACGAATACAAAATTGCGTAGCCAACAGTCTTGTAATCCTTACTCAGTTTTTTATTTGAGTTTATTGATTATGATTTTTTTTAAAAAAAAATAGCAGTCCGGTTTAATGAGAGCTTACTGAAAATAGTTATTTTTTTTTTTTATTTAAATAACTTATATTTCTAACTCTCAGCTTTATAGGTATACAAATGAAGATAGCAAAGGCGACTGGGAGGTGGAAAGGGGGTAGAGGGCCAATTCCACGTTTTCGGGGGAAAATTAAATTTTCATTCCCCTTCAACTGCTGAAAACTAGTAATTTTAAACAAATTCTATCTATGGCCAACATTGAAATTAATACTTATATCTTATACACATTTTAGTGATAGCCAGAAATTGGATAGCTATTCAGAATTGGATTATTCAGCTATGGAATTAATGAAAAATAATTTAACATGTATTGATGAAGTTTGAAAAAAGTGTATCATCGGACGCTTTATTTCGCCAAGTTTGGTGATTTTGTGGTTAAAAGTTCATCGTTCTTTCCTGGCAGTCCTTAAAAAAAAAAATTTCCAATCTGATTCCCAATGAATAAATAAAATAACGCCAACATAGGCCTATACTGCATCTGTTTCAAACATTTTATCTTCGAAATTTGAATGATCATTCGAAAAAGTCCATTCAATCATCCACGATGACACAGGTTCCCTATCCGCAAGTCCCCCGAAGACTATAAATTAGGTGTTCTTAATTCCCAAACATTTTCTTATCCCGGGACGAAAGTGATTTCCTCCTTCCTCCCTAAAACCATAGATAATGAGCGGTCAGGATTACTTCGATTAAAAATATTTTGTAATTCAAATTAACCTAAGGAAAAAAAAATGTAGGAAATAATAGAACATTATATGTTTTTTTAAACACCTTCTTGTAAATTCTTCAGTTAAATAATAGGGGAAATTCAGGTACATTTCTATAAAAAAAAGTATTGAAAAAATACTTTTATAGAGAACAGACAATTTCTCTAAAATGATAAGTTGCTTCTTTTCACTGAAAATTGCATTAAATGAAAAGAGAAAAAAAAGTCTTATAGTTTATATAATTTTAAAGAAAAAAATATTACTGTTAACAGAGAACAACATACATATCAAAGAGTGATCACAGAGAATTTTAACAAAAATATTTTTCTAAAAAGTCTATATAGTACTATATTGTTCTCGTTTTAATTAAGAAAAATCTTGTTGTCGAGAATTATCTTTAAGTTGTTGTAAGTAGAATAGTCTTTATTGAACTAATTAAAAGAAATATCTTGTAAACAATTTTCTCTAAAGATTTGCTAACTAAACACAACACACGCAAAATTAAACTTTCAGGAAAATATGGAATACCTCTCTCTCTAGAGAAACTTTAATTATTCAAAATTTTCAGTCTCTTTATCGAAAACCTACAATAAGTAGAATAAAAGCAACTATTTTATTGGAAAAAATAGAAGGAGACGTAACAAATTATTTTTAAAATGGCATTTCATAATCTTAAAGCTTAAATGATTCATTGACTATCTGTAAATGCATTCTAATATTCTAAGTTTAATAATTCGTGGTTTCATTTTATTAATTATTTTTTTTGCACCACCGTTTTTAGTTTTTACTCTCGAATGAACACGAAATAAAGCTCAGATGAAAAATTTTATAAATTTAAAACATTTTAAATTTAATTTAAGAGAAACATTTCGTATATCCTAGAAATTTCATTTTTTTTAAATCCGATGTTCCAGTTCGTAGTTTAAAATTTTACTTGTTTTACCGCTGCTTGTGGGAAAATTAAACTCTAATTACTTTTATTTGTTATTTTTCTTTAAAATCATTTTATGGATTCTTTAGAAAAAACATTAATATTTACGAAGAGAAACATACTAAAATAAAGACAATAAATGCTAGTAAATTTCTGAAATATTTGCTTTAAGATTCTATATTCCTTACATGTATCCTTCAAAAGGCCACCATATTTTACTGAGAAACTTTTCAAATAATTTTTTTATGCTTATAAAATGTAATTTTTTTCCATCTTAGTTCAACTTTGGCCTTTCACAACCATATGGCCTTTTTTGTAGTCCATTAAAGATAAGGAATTCTTTTACAAGAATTCTTAGAGCGAATATTCTTGAAGGCAGAGCCTTTAGTACGATAGTGAGCACCATAAATGTCCTTTTCCAAGAATGTATATATGAATTACATAGATCGCACCTATCGCTATTCAATTCCTGCTAGAAGGCTACAGTAGCACTCGAAAGTCTTTTTATAGCTAATTTTAATTCTAACAGATTTTCTATCGAATAGTTAAATTAATTGTGCTCATTATACAATTAATCTCATTATATGATAAAATAATTTTTAATAAGAATATAGAAGAAAGTTTTTATATTATTAGATTGAGAAATAAAATGAAAATATACATGACAAGCAAAAGTTTTTTCTGACAAAGAAGTATTTTTATTACGTATGAATATCATATTAACTTATGCAGTAAATTCTAATTTCGATTATCTAATTTATAGATTTAAGAATTATTTGTTTATCTTTTATTCAAATCCAAATCGTTGATTCGTTATCCCTCCAAATTTTTAGGGAGTCATGGAAGTAGCCGTAAACATATTGCCACTAAAAATCTTTTCTTTCTTTTTTTTTTCAAATTTATTTACGATGATACTTTGCAATCCTCCCCCTTTTTTTATTCACTATTTTCCCGAGTTTTCTAGCAAATAGAACAATTTTTCCCGAACTTATTCCGTTCAAAAGATCCGCATTTTAACGAGTTTTTTTTTTAAAGCACAGCACATAAATCTGGCACATAGCATGTAACATGACGCCATAGTCTATTATTGGCATATCTATGGCACATATTAAGTCACATGGTCTATTTTGCTTCTTACAATTTATACTTAAAGGAGTTTTCTTGGAAATGGTTATAATTATTCGCTGTTTGTTCTTTAGAAATATTATTCTTTTCCCATTGAGTCATCGCAAAAAAAGCATTCGTTCAAAAAATATTTGCAACGTGATTTGTGTATTCAGTTTATATTTCGTCAAATACTGCCGCTTATAAAACGAGAAACTTAGTTGATAAAATTATTGTACGAAATATGAGGATTCGTGAAAAGTACGAGGAAAAAGTGTTAAACAAATAATCATACCGAGGAAAACCTTTAACATGCGATGTTCAGAGTTGGTTATGTTGAAAATTTATACTTTGCTCTGAATGGAAATATATTAAATACAGTAAATCAAGAAGCTCTTACGATTGTATATTAGTGTTTTTTCGTAGTATATTATTATAATTATTTATTAATTGTGGAGCTAAACTATTATTTTATTAGTGCATATTTTGTATCGTACAATTATAATTTTAGGGCAATTTTTTGATCGGGCACGGTTTTGCTTAAGAATTATCTTTGCACCATAAAATGAAATGGTAAATTTAATAAATTTTCGAGTATTTTACCAAGCACTGCTTTGGATATAGAATTTTATTAAAAATATTTTATGCTGAATTTTTAAATTCACCCGAGGGAAAAACAGTACTTGAATTAGTCATTAATGTTTTGCTGGAAAGCATTTTATTTTTTAAGCTGCAACCTCTTGATTTACGACCACCATCTTGATTTATTAGAAAAAATACCTCGTTGCTTAAAATTACGATTCTGATCATTTTTATGTGTTACATGTGAAAGTCAAAATATTCGAGCAACGCAACTTCGAAAGTTTCCGCTTTTAAAATAACATGATTTATTATATCAATGGAATATTTTTTTGTTTCCTGGTGTTCAATTTTAACACTAAAGAATATGTATTTCCAATAATAAAGAAGAATAAAACTTACTCTCTTGTAAAGTAATTACTCTTGACAAATTGCTTTTGAACACGATCAAATTTGAAATATTCGAAATAAATAATAAAAGTTTAAAATAGATTTTTAATAACAAATCAAAGAAATAAATTTGTAGGCGACAAAATTATGCAAAATTTCTGTTAAAAATATTTAATGCATTTACGCTACCTGCATACATTGAACTATTTGCGTTGGAAACAACTGAACGTATATTGTAGTAGAAATAATAATAATTTTAAAAAATATTATAAGTATTGCAGAATAACTTTTTTCACGTTCAATATTTCGAAAAAGGTAGTCTTCCTCCATACGTTATTGATACCAATAAAACACAGAAAATATGGAAAATTTGTTCTCAAAGTTCGAAAAAGCAAATTCAAGTATAATTGTAACGTCTTCTAATTATTTATTTCCAAAGTCATTGTTTATCAGCTAAATAGTTACTAAATTAAAGTTTAAGTACACAAATATAACATTCGACTTATGAGGACAGTGATTGTGTGTGATGACCATCCTTCCTTAATTGACTTTAAAACCATTTTAAAATCTAATTAAATAGTCAGTAAGTGCAAAACTCCAGTTGAAGATACGTAAGAGAGAAGGACAACACTATTTTCTATCAAAGAATGAGCTAGATAGATATCTATCTCGAATCCCTTTTAATTAGTTAATCCCAGTTTATGCTCAAATAATTGTCTTGTCCAATCAAAAAACTGATTCTGATTCAAGCACTTCTCTATTATAGCAGATTAGACTCCTATTATTCTGATCAGGAATCACTTCCTACTTTCAATAATGACTAATTACGATGATTCACTCCAATCTTCAACATATAATAGCTTATAGTTATCCTCTATCTCTCTTCTCTTCGTGGCCGTGGTAGCCTCTTAGTCATGGTTTCGGATTCGTGACCAGCGGTTTTCGTTCAGTCGCGGGTTCAATCCTTGGTCGCCAAAGACCCGCCGTGTAGCCGGGGCTAATACACGTTATATCTGTCCGGGCTCAAAATCCTCCCGTTGGCGTGGTGTGGAAGTTAGGAGAGGGGGTGCCAGCTCAGGTATCGCCCTCGTCACTTGACCGAGGTTCAAAATCACGAGGTCCGTCGCCAATAGCTTTCGTGTTGCTTCTAGTGCGACGTTAATAAAAACTAAATTAAACTCTTTTCTCTATTCGTTTCTATATCGCTCATATATCACTATCCCTAATCCAGTTTCACTACTTTTCTGATCTTCTAATTTACCTAATCATGTTTCATTTGGTTGGCAAGGTGTTGCAACTTTCGGCAATTCAAATTACCAAAAAGTCCCCGAAAGTAGTGAAGAGAAAATTGCGAATAGCGCAACGTCACAAGATGATTGCCTTTGTCAGTTTATTGGTATTTCTTCAATTCTGAAATTCCCTTTTTATCTATTCTACTCCCGACGCGTTTGTAATCTAGTCTTACGTCAATATTACCAGCGAGTGAGTTTCACGACTAGAGATTTAGCTCCTACTCACTCCGAGAGATCCTGGCTCCCTGTTCGATATCAATCTAAGCAATACACAAATGTGTCTGTGAAGTACATAGACATAATTAATCACTATTTTCTAAGCCCTAACTTCCAACTTTCCTACCTCTTTTATATTCAATTTGATTTCAGTTATATACATGTTTCTCCTTTTCAATTCGTTAAAATTCTTTATTTCAGTAACTTGGCCACTATACTTTGGATGGGTTTAGTTTTTATTTTATGCAACTCACTTCATAAAATGTTCCTAAGCTCACTGAAGAGAAAATCACGGATAGTTCAACGTTACGAAATGGAGTTTTATTCTTATTTAAAAAAGGTCCATGGTAGTTTTGGTAAAAAGCATCGAGTAATATTTTTCCGAAGCTTATGTTATCCTTTTAGTGCTCATAGATACTTGAATACTTTTAATAATGTTTGCAGAGTTTTTTTTTTTTAATTTTATGCTTTGTACGGTATTTGAATTTTTTTTAAATTGATGATCAAAAATTTACAGCGATATCAGGTTTCCCCACGTTTCTTCTTCAAAGATCTTTTATTACGAACATTCGAAAAATACTCTCTTGGTCAACTAATAAAAAGCAATTATTTTTTTTTATTCGCTGTGTAAAGACGATTTGAGTGACACAATAATTTTTATTGTATATATATCTCCGAAAAATAAATATGTTTACTTCAAATAGTAGAATTGGAAAAAAATTTCTGAATACTCAGATTAAAAATCTTTCTCTCTCAATGCATAATTCACTAAACTTTATCTTTAAAGATTTTAAAAATTGTGATATATTTCCATGCAGTTTAATTTGATTTATTGAACTTTTCATGAAAACTTTATACGAACGGAAAGCAACAAATTCCTGGCGATGAAATCTCTAGAATTTTAATCATGTAGAATGACAATATCTGATATAGATTTTGATCTTCTAAATTTCTTTCACATCACGCAGCACAACATTTCTACCATGCATCAAAAAAGTTTCAAGCAATATTTATGAGATAGAATTTGAACTTAGAAAAAGTCTAACCATATCATATTTAATAAAAACATTTTAATTTTGCCTCTTCTTAAATATCCCAAATGATCATTAATGATAGTTTATTGACGCAGTACTCAGAAGCAACGCGAAAACTGTTAGAGATGAACCTCGTAATTTTAAGTCATAGTCGAGAGACGAAGACGAGACTTGACCAAGTGCTCCATTCTTCAAGCTGCCATATAACGCTTAAGTGGGGGCTTTGTTTCATGGTAGATTTAGCGAGCACCAACCTCGCAACACGACGAGTCTTAAATGGAATTGGGCCTCAAATTCCATCCTCGATACCAGCCACGAGCTCGTTACTACGCCCATATAGCTACCACGTTCCCTTTACTAGAGTGATTCAAAAAGTACCCTTCTAAGATTGGGGTTACTCATTGAAGAATTTTCCATTGATCGTTTCTGGGAAGTCCATGAATATGACGCCTTCCCATCCCAAACACCATCGCCGTAACTTTTCCAGTCGTCTTCGCCTTCTTTAATGCAGGTTCACCGGAAATAACCTATTCTTTTGAAACATAGTAATGAATCCAGATCTCATTTTTTCTGACTACTCTACCCAAAATGACGACGACAACTCTACGTGGCAGAAATCAAAATTACCAGGAATTGGAATAAAATTTGTTTTTCCGCCGTTCAACAGATGACAGCATACAATGACATCACCAACTTGTCATAACAACGTCATCTGTGTTCAGACACATGCACTTTTTGAGTTACACCTTTAAATATCCCGAAGAACCCCATAGTAATGCAAGATTCATATACTGCGCAATAAATTATTGATAGTGGAGGCAGTTTCTGAGTGGACTTGACATTGAGCTCGTGACCAGCGATGCTTTAGTCCATCCGCTGATTCGAACATTTGTTCCATTACAGACCTGTTGTCTAGAGGGACTGCTTCACTTGAAATCTGTCAAACCTCGAAGTCCTGATATCGGTTTTGTATAGATATGGAGAATAGGATTCCAGTTCAGGTGTCGACCTCCTCACCAGCCGTGGTTACAAATTATGAGGTGTAATTGACTGTGTTTCACAAACCTTGTGTCCGGCAGATCTACGCAGTCGGAAAAACAATCAATAAACAAACATCGTCGGTAATTGTAAATGGGCATAGCTTCAGGGTTTTGCAGAAATTCCATTTATATGATAATGGAATATGTAATAACTGTAACCGTATGAACGAAATGGAATGCATTCTCTTGACCTGCAGAAAATACGCATTCCACAGAAACAGCTTCTGGAATAAAATAAAGAGAGACTCATAATGCAATATCACTTTCAGAGAGCTTTTGGACAATGCAGTGGCTAATAAACAAGTGTTCAGGCCGGGTTTGCCGAAAAACAATTACTTCATACCTATTGATTTATAAGGGAATATTTTCTAGGTCTTTCTAGCCTTTGTTGCTCTGTATCCCATAAAATCAAACAATTAATCGGTAATGGTTTCTGCATATAGATTAATTATAAACCTTCGTAAAAATACAGAAAACTGTAAAACTTTTATTATCCATTATTACAATACATTCGCAACCTTCCTGCATTATTTGCGAGATGTTTATTAGTAGTAGTGTAGCAAAATATTGCAAAACATTACTGTCGTTCTTCATGTCCGTTGCGTCATGCTCGACATATTCCCAGTCGTCAACCTGTGTCACGTTCCCACGAATGTAATTCAAAGCGTTTTCTTCTTTGGAATCACATGGCCACCCCTAAATTGCAGAGCATTTTTTTTTTTTTTGAAGAAGAGATTCGACATTCTTGTCAGTTTCCCACACGCTGTGTTTACAATCGGCGCTGGCTCGCGGCCAAATCTAACGTCGTGGAACACTGAATCAGGTTCGGCTGAACAACAACATAAAATATTATTTTTTGCGGGAAAATTAACCAGGAATAAAATAATATGAGCGGCAGCCGGTCGTGCGAAAGTTGTTTATTCCGTTTTAATGGCTCCGTTACTTATTTTCTCTCTCTCTCTCTCCTTTTTTTTCTCTTTGCTCATACCCGTACATTCAAATACGTGTGAGCGTTACTGATGCCATTGAATCAATTAGCTTCATAAATAATTTTTTTTGAACTTTGTTGAAAAAGGAAAGAACTGCTTGCCTCACATTGTGGTTATATTATTGTGGTCGTTAGCGCAGTGATTATGATTGTGAAGACCACTGATGTTCATGACGAATCGTATGTTAAATTTCTGATCCCACCTAACAATACCGGCAATTGGGAAGGAGGAGAGGCAACCACTACGCCCTAATTGTATTCCATTTTAGCCGCCAAAAACTAGGAATTTTAAAGAAAACATTTACATAAACATTCTTGTCTTATTACATAATTATCTTCCCTTCTTTAGTTAATAAAAAATTACTTTGTGGTTATATGCACAAATTGCAATGCCATGCATCGCTACACGGTTGCTCAAATTCACAAGTCGCGGCAAACCGTTTCGTAAAGCACCGCAGCAAACAGTGGGGATTCGCGTTGCATGTGCTGTGGGAAAGGATAGCTAAGGTGTATAAGTCTGTGCGGGGAATGAGTGAATGTCTATGCCAAATGAAAATAAAATTACGTTACGTTGTTTTGAAACAGAGAGTCTAAAACATGTAATTCAGAGAAACTTATATCACATCAAAAATCTTTCTTTTTTCCCTCCATTATTTTTTGTTGCCTTTAATCCCCCCCCCCATTTTTAATTTTCCAATCACCATCACTCCAACCTATGATGCGAAAATTAATCAGGGTCATATTAAATGGAACTGATCCGCAAAGCTATCCTGCGGAGTGGTGTGGAAGTCAGGATAGTGAGATACTATCACAGGTATCGCTCTCGTCATCTATCCATGGTTCAAAATTGGGAAGTCTGTTGCTAATAAACTTCATGTTACTAAAAAATGAGACATATTTTTGTAAAAAAATTGCTTTTTTTTAAAAAAAACTTAATGAGAAAATTACAGAAATAGATTAAAGTGATATACTTTTCTCTTCCGGATATTGTTTAGCGTTCGCTGCAGCCTAGCGGTCATAGACGCAAGCTAATGATCGGCGTTGCATCAGTCGAATTGCGGGTTCGAATCCTAACTAAAGTCCTTCCGCGTAGTGGAGCTGATGCACTTTAAATATGTTGCAGCTCAAAGCTCTAACGTAGGGGTGATGTGGAAATCAGTAGAGTGAAATGCCAGTTTAGATGTCATCGTCATTCAAAATAGTAATAATAGCTCTCGTGTTCCTTCAACGAGCAACAAAAATATTGAACAATTAATCAATATGAGCCTTTTTAATCTGTCTAATTAGTTTCTTCCTGCCTTTTAAGAAGAGGTAGAGAAGAGTCTGTACGAGTAGAATGGTGGTTGGAGAGGAATGTGGGCTAATCTGAGAGAATCATTTCAACACCTCTGAACCGTTGGAGTGCGTATATTTTGACCAATGTAAAATGGCGTTTAGAACTGCTGAGAATAAAAATGCACAAGCCATCGAAATGTCACTTTTTACGTCAAACTTAACAAATTCGATACGGAGACTTTTGATATGATCCAAGACACGTTTACTACGGCGGTACCATGACTAGAACGCACATTTTTGTTGTGTTTTTGTTTTCATGTTCCGCTAGAGAAAATCGAGAACGAAGTGGATGCTCAATTTTTACTCGAAATGTGATAGCCACAAGAAGTTTGTGCCTGCGATACAAACAGTAAACACGCGCGCGCGTTAAATTTTTTGTTGAAGTATTGGAACGTTTGAGGATTAGGATACGTCGCGCTCGGAGGGCAATTCCAATACCTTGTGCTCCATCATGACAATGCGCCCAGGCACACGTTGCCAATTGTGAAGGAGATTATAGTGAAATACACTGTTACAACCACTCTTCGGTACCCATTCCCATCATCTTTTGTTTCCTCGGATAAGAAAATGCCAGAAAGAACAAGGTTTCGGGACGCTTAATGCAGTCCAAATGTCTTCGTCGAGTGCCGAAAAGTATGTAAGAAAACCGGAAAAAGCTCTTGTGGCTGTGTGTTTGCGCAGAAGAGTTATATTTTGAAAATTATTGACGCGTAGTAAATATATATATTTTCAGTACATATCTTTTTATGATTTCAGTTCCGATACTTACTGGACAAACCCTGTAGTTAATATAATTTGACGATCACTAATATTCTATCGTATTGCTGTACCAAGACATTAAGAAGAATGGTAAATTCTTTAAGATAAAAGCTGGTTTAAGTAATTTATAAATTAATCATATCACAATAATTAAATTAAAATTAATGAAACTGCGTTGAATAAATTTCAAAACAAAGGTAATTAAAATTAAACATTGCTTTTTTTAAAAAAATTAATTCAAATCATTTTAAACAATAGAAATATGGGTATGTTTGTGCACATTCTTATATATTTTGTAATTAGTAAATTTTTAATATAGAGCTGACAATATCTTGAGCAAAGCAGATTTGAGGGAAAATATTTTGATGAAAATAAAATACGTGGTACAAAATTTGAATTCATTAAGAAAATCGCAGGTTCCCCACTCCTGATGTAATCAAATAACAATCAAACGTCTTATTTGACACCAGAGGTGGCAGTAGCCTAACGGTCAACGCGGCCGGCGTTGTTTTCATCGAATCGTGGGTTAAAGCCCTGATGCCACTAAAGACCGCTGTGTAGCGGAACTGATGTATGTTAAACCTGGTCGAGGTCCCGAGTCCTATCATGGCGTGGTGGGGAAGTTTAGAGAGAGAGGTGCCAGCTCAATTATCGCCCCCTCACTTAACCGAGGTTCAAAATTACGAGGTCCTTCGCCAATAGCCCTCGTTTTGCTTCTCCGTGCGATGTTAATTAGCAATAGTATTACATCACATCTTATTCGATAGAAATGTAAGCGTTTCCTTTTTCTTATTGTTGTTAATAAATAATCACTATTTAAATAATCTGACAAAAAGGAAGACAAAGGCATATTAAACATGGGAAAAAAACCTACTCTTCAGAGTGAGGAAAACGAATATAAATTAACAAACAATAAATAAATTTACCATATCGAAGCAGAATTTGTAAAAGTGCGTTATATTCTTTTTTCCGATGCATTTTCGGTCTCATAATCATTAGTAAAAACAGTTCTCAAATCTTATACAGAATTTGTATCGTGATTTGATAACAGTTACAACTTTTTTTTTTTGGTCAAAATTATTATAATCATAACAAGAAGCTTTCAGCAATTCGCAAAGATATAATACTACTAGTTATACACTAGTTTACACCACTATATACTAGTTATAACCAGTTAAACATGGTTTGGATTAGCATTATCGTTGTCACTTCACCTGGCAAAATATTAGTATGCGTAGACTTAGGAATGAAATTGTGAAACCAAACATGCTTCAAAAGTGTCCATGTTTGTCTTTTTAATATGCATACGAGTGCTGTTCAGAATTCTTTTCTCTTACCGATATGCTTATCTAAATTTAGAATCATTGGTAAAAATTTTACTGAAATCAGGGTTACATCTGTGAATTCTTTTAGAAAAAGTATTGGTGATCCGAAAAGAGGAGCCCTAAATTGCCTATTAGAGATCATTTTACCACTGAAATTAAAAAATAAATATATTTTACAAGGGTAGTTCAAAAAAGTACTAATATTAGGAATGGAAAATGGGGTATTAGAAATGGGTTAAATCAATGTATGTAGTCCTGTGATCGTTTCCCCCTTTTCTAATGTTATCACCCGCTTGTAGATGTCTTTTTTCTGGAGTGCAATTGTGTTGGATATTTGCTTACAAATATTCTAGTAGAAGGAGATTATCTGTAACCATTGAAGGTAACGCACGCTTAACGTAACTGCGCTGCTCAGTAACGTAAAACGATAAAGTAAAGAATAAAGTTGTTATTGTCAAACTATCAAGTTTACTCTTTGTCTGAAGTAAAAAGACGAAAGGTTAATTAAACTTAAGTAGCCGAAGAAAAGCTAAAAAGTAAAGAAAAAAAGTCAAAAAAATTATAGTTAATATCTCAGAAGTGGTGTGAAAATAGAAAAATACTAATATCTAGAATGATAGAATTAAATAAAGTAAAATAGAAAAAATAAGGTGAATTTTAATATCTCAGAAATCGGGATCAAAGAACCTTACCTAGGGATACGTATTACTCTAAGCATTATATTTGAAATTGAATGCAAATAGAACTTCTCTGCTGTAATATCAAGCACTCCGGATTAATTATGCCTACTGTATATGCTGCAAACACATTGTCACGACCAACACCAAAAGTGAGGCATAAGTACGCCAAATGAGCGCGACGTAATAGCAAGAATTTGAAAGAATTCTTTCGACAAATAGAGAACGTATTCGAGATTGTGGGAAAGGAGCGATATATAAATTACTGATGTGTATAAATAACTAACTGCCTGGAATATGTTTTTTCGTTCTTATTTAAACAATTGTTGTATTTATTTGGATTTATTCTAAGCCATTGCAACGATGGTAGTATTGCCCCTATTTGGAATAAATTAAACATGACGTACTCCCCACACATGTCAAAATAAGTTAGAAATATAAGAATAAGAACTAATGTTCCTTTTTAAATACAATTATACTTAGCGTTTGAAAAGCTTCAGGAATTAACTCTTGTAACTTTCCGAACACTTTTAAGTTGTAGCCGAAAGTTACTTATTCATGTTTTTATACCAGCGCGTTCCGTTTTACGTCACAAGAGAATATCTAATGATTTTCGCGGGATAAGTAATGGTTGCAATTAGTATCCGCTAACAAGATACATTACTAAATATCTACTTAATTACGAAAAACTTACTTTCATACCTTAATTACCGAAACTATTAAGTTGTTTAAAGAACAACTGCCTGGTTTTTGGAAATTAATGCTTTTTCATCTCATGGCTAAATTGAGGGGTGTTAGAATGAAGGTTAAAGTACCCACTTGATTAATCGTGTCGATTCATTTCTGTCAATTATGTATATTAATATCATAGCCCCCGTCCCGAGAGTGATTATTTATGTCACCTCTTATCTGCCCGTTATTTTTCAAAATATTTATTATTAGCGCATATCACATCGTTTTCTGAAATAAAACGAAAACTAATTACGTCAATAAATAGTACACCTACATAAAGAGTCTTATCTCGTTTCACACGAATTTAATTCGTTCCGAACTTCGGTTCGAAAGCCTCGAACCGATAGAATTTATATATTAATTAATTGAAATAGAACTAATTCTTTCAAAAGGCCCACATCCAAATTATTTTTACCTTATTTTCATGGCTTAGTTAAAAAAGAAATGCAGCAAAAATAATAATAGACTTTATTTGAAGAACTAACACAAAAGTAAACGAAAGTTAATAATTTAATATTGCATTTCAGCTTTGTAGTGGGTAATACTGAAGGTACATATAGCCGAGGAAGGGTTCTGCTACTTGGAAGAAGAGTTGCTTTTATAACTCTAGGCAATTCTAATTTTGGCGTTTTTTCACTTGTTCATATTCTAATTCACTAGTTCATTTGGTCGGAAAAAACTATCCAAAGAAATTTATTTTTAGCTTTTCTGAAGATTTTCCAGAAGAAAGATATCTTACTGTCATTTAGAATATGTTAAATCCTCTGTTAGTTATAGTTTTATTTAGGATGGTACAAATGGTGGATTTCTCTAAGTCTAAATGCGGGGTGAGATTAGAAATTCGAACACCATTGTAATTTTTACTTGTTATTTACTTCTTTTTCAATAACCATTCGATTAGGCTTCCCAATAGCACCATCTCTTTCTTGCCACTTTTTGGGAGCCATATTGAGGGTTAATTTAAAGCAAAATATTTATAAAAAGAAATCTATGAAATACGTTAGCGAATAACGTTTAAGCTGAGGCAAGGAAAGCACAAACGAGCTCTCTATGTGGACAGATCGCGAGCCGAAGTAAGATTTGTCTGAAAATCTTGATCGTAAACTGATTTATTCGTTGATAAAGTCGTTTGGGAACCGAGGTATAACTGTATACTGTACTGGATCTCTAACATCATAGGAAACAAAATGGCGCGGATGAAATTGAAGATAAAAGTAAAATTTTAGTAAGATTAAATATAATTTTAAAAAATGGCATAAAAAAAATCTAAATAAGCTTTTTAAAATTCAAACTGATAAATATATATATAATATAAATTCCAACTCGTTTACATATTTCTTACAACAAGCAAACTGAAATTACCTAAGTAAATTGTATTTTTTATAAAATTGTGTTATGAGAAGATACCGAGAAGTATTAGCTACAGTATTTAAATTAAAATTAAATAAAATGTACATAAAGTAATAAAAATCATTCATACACACACTCACTAAAAAAACCTAGGTTTCTTGATTATGTTGAACTAAAAGGGATTAAGGATCTGAACTGAGAATTTTGAATTTTATAGTTGAAGAAATATTAGATTCATATTATCGTTATTTACATATTAACTCAGCAAGTTTCGAAATTTTTACGTGGCAAAAGTCCTACACTATCTCATTATTTTGTTTTAAAAATAACTTTTTTTGAAGCGTAAAATTTCATTACGGATCAAAATAATACATTTTAACTGATTCTACAATTGTGAAAATTACACTAAAACAGACAATCTCTTAAAATTTTCTCGCAGATTTTACTTTTAAGCATATGCACCTCATCCACTGAAAAAAAAAGATTTTTCCAAAATATTAAGTCCTAGATATGGAAAAAGAAAGGATTAAAATAGAAAGAGATAAAACATAGAAATATAATTTTGCACCTCGGTCAATCAACAAAGACGATACCTGAGCTGGCATCTTCCTCTCCAAACTGCTACATCAGGTCAACGAGAGGATTTTGGACCTCGACCAGATTTAAAGTGTATCAGCCCCGCTACACGGTGGGTCTTAAGAGGCATCATAGCTCGAACCCACTACTCGATGAAAACAAGGCCGGCCTCGAGTCATTGGCTATGGCCACTAAGCTACCACGATCAGGTCTATTCCAGTATGGTACACCCTTCTAGTATGGAATAAGGTACAAAAAGTGAAACTCGGTGATCTGTTGGAAAAGTTCTCGGTACTGTTTTTTTAAAATTCACTGTGTATTGTGGACGTCGAATTCCTTCATGACCGACGAACAATTCATTATACTATACACTTTTAGGGGAGATTAAAGCCGCATGTCGGTCCAAAAGACTTTTCTTGCATTCCTAAATATTCTCCTCCTCCAGAACAATGCAAGACCCCACATGATTAATGTAATACAAGAAAAATTAAAGATATCTTTTTCCTGGTCAACACTCAAATATTTTGTTTACATTCTGTACTTAATACCTTCGGAGAACCATTTGTATGGACTCCTTAAAGATGTGTTCTGAGGAGAAATTTTTTTTTATCGAATGAAGATGTTGAAGAATTATAGTTTTATTGGTCCTGTACACATCGGATTTCTATTTATCACACAGAAATAAGAAAAATCCTTCCGATACGTTTGGAAAAAATGTGTAGATCTTAAAAGAGGATATACAGATATATAAAAATAAGGTTTTGGTAAGTATCATTTCACAGAAACGATCTTTGAACAAAGTCTCGTTTATATTTGATCCGCAATCATAATACATATGAGGTACGCAAAAACACTTCGCTATAAATCAAGGGTAGCCAGCTGCACTGTCTTTGGGGGCCACAGAAAGGAATATTTGAAAGAGCTGCTTATTCTCTGTTGCCAGATGGATATTATAAAATTTCCCTACATTTTTCTCCAAACTGACACTATTTTGTGAATTTCCCCCAAAGAAAAACTGTTGTTTAAGTATTAAATTTTGGAAATATGTTTTGGAACAAAATTATTCTAAAACCCAAAGAGTATGACATGATTCTATTCTCAGTTTTCGGTACTTTTTTCATATCGTGTTTTATTCAACACTTAACTTTATTCAAAACAAGCGTATGTTTATTTTAAATGATCTCCATTAAACTGAACTAGAGCGACCTATTCTAACAAATCATGAACCAAATAGCTGCTGCTAACAGTTAAAATAGATAACATTCGTCAAGCATCCACAAATAAATCTAACATTTAACGATTTTCTTTACAAAATTATTTGGTAGAACCAATCAGCAAAATATTTTTCATCATTTTTTATTAAATTCCTACCATTAGTTCACACTCTCCCTATATATATTTATATATCTTGTTCAAATTTTCAATCGTTAATAAAATACATTTATTCATCCACTCAAGCTCAAATACATTTTTTTTTAAACTTGTAGTGGATGACACTTGATGTTAATATAGTTTTTTCAAATATCAATTAAATTTAATTGGTGAAAATACAGTTTAGCCCAACCACTTGGCGCGATTTCAAAAATTGCATAACTTAGTGTTTTTGGTTTCTTTTTGGCTGAACGTTAAGTCCACGAAGAGGACCAGGGTAGATACATTTGGCAAAATACCGCCAAATAATTCCTGTCTCCAAGGGTTGTTGAGTTAAATTGCGTTCCTTTAATTTAATTTACCGGATGAATTAAGAAACAAGCAAATGCTTCTGTTATGTCAATTGTCTTGCAGTGAATGGCAAGTTGGTAGAGCGTCGGAGTAGAATTTTCATGCCTTCGGATCGAATCTCGTCGAAGCATAATTTTTTTTATTTGATTTTCAAATAATTAATTTTAATTTTATATGGGAGAAAAAATGTTTCCTCTTATATAAGATATTTAGTATATTAATTGTAATTATTTTTATAAAAAGCAACTAAAATAAATTTTTTCTTTGTTGACTTAAGTAGGAGTTAACTTTAAATTTTTTTTATATTACTTGTTTATATTTTTGAACGTGCTATTTTTAAACTAACAAGAACTGTGTGCGTAAAAAAATAATTTTTTTTGGTCATTGATAAGAGTTTAAGTTTACTAATAATTTTGTTAACAGAAATGAGATAAATTATTTTTAAACACACAGTGAGTAATGTTAGTTTACCATATTTGATACTAACACTTTATTTGCATAAAAGCAGCAGTACTCGCCAGCCAGCAAGAGATGCACGGGGCAAAAAAAAAAAAAAATCAACAACACGAAAGCAATGCCGAAAGTAGTCATGGAAAAGTGGAGAAATATGTAAACAAAATTATTTCGACATTTTTTCTGTTCTGCTCGTTTTATTTTTCATTCATTTCTCAGAGAAACAGGATTTTCACTCAGAAAAACAGAAAACACTCTTTCTTTGAGGCTTTTATGCTGTTTTATTTAAAGATAAATCCGACGGTAATAATGCATAGGAAAACCTTGGTAAAAAAAGGTTTGAAATGTAAAAGTACTGAGATTATATATCATTATAAGAATTTTTAGTTTTAGAAAATCAGTAATAAACCAGGACTAAACAAAATGTTAGAAAATGTTCATTTGTATAGAAAAACGTTTCTCAACTGTCGATTCTTCGAAATTCGTGGTGATTCGATTTAAATATATCATATCGTATAACCGCGCGTGATATTTTGACACCAAGCTCCTTAGTTCGAGAAATGCGTTTTAAGATATTGGGATTGACTTCTTGTATCATTTGAATAATATGGCAACTTTCAGATCAACAGTTGTTTGGATTAGCTCTTGTTCTTAATATATCCCTACAGAAAAAAAAGTCAGAGAATGCTTAAATTCTTTGTTCAAAGAAGACTCTACAATATGCCTAGTGAAATCATGAGCATGCAGCAAAAAAAATTTTAGGCGATGCATTTTTTTCTGTTGGGATATGTAAAGAACAAAGTTTATGAAAATGATCCTCCAAACAGTTCATGATCTGCAAAGTGCCATTACTCAAGGGATATAAGTTGTCATTTTCGAACTGAAAATGCGTTTCCCAAAATACGTGCAAACGAGCTCAACTTTGCCTCCGTAAATGGAGAAGATATTTTGACCACAGATGCAATTTTTTCCTACATTATGTAAGATGTTCTTTTCATCATAAATATAAAAATATTTGTTTTAAAGTTAGTTATTTCTGTGTAGTAAATTCGCAAATGACATACAAGTTCGGAAACTTTTAGAACACCCGGTATTAAGCCAAAAAAAGAAATGCACTAATAAAGTTAATGGAAGCAGTCTCTTTCCAAATAAAATAAAGAATTCAACAGGCGAAAATCCAACATAGAGATTATGAATCTTTGATTTAGATGAAATAGCATGAGCTTTTTGAATTGGTCAGTTCCGTCTCTCTAAGAGCTTGAGGTATTTTCAGAAACTTTTAGTACTCATTTAAAATTAAGATTTGTTCCAAATCTGAGAGATAGAGTTTTTTTTTTAAACTTTTAGCATTCATTTAAAATTGCCCCCCTTTGTAAAATTATACATATATATCGTATTTATTAAATATTTCTTATTTATAATAAATACTCTATGAAATACAAAATTTACATTTTGAGTATTAAATATTTGTTTTAAGTATAAAACACAGTATCGAACTTACCTCACGTCATGGAGCCTGATTAGAGATTTGGACTTAAACATCGGCATGCCGCCTCTTCCAACCTGAAACGAAATAAAAAAAAATTCACCTGATCAGACTTAAAGATTCCTATTAAGAGGCAAAAAATTTTAATTATCCGTTCGCATGAAAGAAATATCAAATGCTAACCATAGTTAAGCTATGAAACACTACACACTGAGCCTATTTCAAAAGCGGCTCCAATGACAGCAACTGTTCAAACAAAGTTTAATCTCGAACCAACGAGATATAGAATTGTATCGGTACGCCATCAGTATATACAGGTGAAAAACATCTAGGGTTCCGTTCAACAAAAGAATGGAGGTTTAAAGCGTAGGAGTTTGTTTAATCCCGTGATCAGAAACTATTCTGGAATACATTTCTTCTCACTCTCACGAAAGGCATTTGAAATTGAAAGCATCACTGCAGCATGGAAAAAAATATTGTTCAATACTGAATATTTTCATTTGAATCATCCATTTTTTTGTGGATAAAAGCATCATTGTTTTAGAAATATATAAAGATTTCGATCGTGAACGTTACATTTGTAAATATTTCAAGCTTCGAATGCGAGTAAAAAGGAATTCATTTATATATAATAATTTGTATAATCTCGTCCTAAATAAAATACACACACGTTCAAAATTTTCAATTTCTGACGGTAAAATTGCAATGTACTAACGTTTTGTTCCATGTAATGACACTCTATTCATCAAATGTTTTTCAATGTTATTTTTCTTTTACTTCTACTTGTTCGGTTATAAATTCGACAGAACTTTGCTTTTATATTCGTTTTTTTTTAGTTTCCATATTATTTTTATCTTTTTCTGAACTAATTTTCCAAAACTACCGGTTCCCAAAATTCTTTTTCTCAGGGGGTGCTCTCTTTGTTCATCAATTTATTTTCCTATACATTTATCAGTTTATGTATTTTCCCTTCTTTTTTAGTAATGTAGAAAAAAAATATCTCTTACATTTGAATTACTTTTGTTTGAATATTTATGATCTGTATTCGAATTCGCATAAATTTTTGCGTCTTTTAGTTATTTTTCAAGCGTTGCATCAAGTGCAAAAAGCATTGAAATACAACAATAAGAGAAGTTTGTAACTGATTCCTTTATTTTTTCTATCCATCTATCTTAAAATTATTGCATCCCTACATAAAAATATGTAAAAAGATTATGTCGTTAATATAAATTGATATATATATATATATTTTCCATTTGAAGCTACTTCACTTAATTCGAACCTCCGACGAACCTAATGTAGAAATTGCTTTAAAATTTTCAGAAATGTGTCTTATTTCACAGTAAAAATATCGAGAAAAAGTGTTAAGAAAAGCCATTACTCTAAGAAATTCAAAAGGAAATAGCTTCATCATTGTAAGTATTTCATTCAACATTCCAAGAAAACTAGTTCTATTGAGTTAACTACAAGCTATTCGCTTACTTAAGTATATTGCAATTTGTCTTATTTACACGTAATGATGGAAAAAAAAATTAAAAATTCTTAATGTGGAAATGAAATACAGATACTTTATGTATGGATGGAATTGTACTGATAAAATTTAACACAGTGGATCAAAGTAAAAATGGTGAAATGAAACATAAAGTATTTCACAATTTAACATTGGAAATAATATAAATATGAGTTAAAACAAATCGTCCAAACTTATTTTTGATAAATTTGCTGAAAACGGTTGCATTGGGTATACTTCCACTTACTATTTATTTTTAAAGACTGAAAATTCTTATTTATATCATTGATTACTCTAAATATCTTAACGTTACATCGAAGCAAATTCATGAAATAAACAACTATGGCCCGATAACATATGTAAAACATATTTCAATAAACTTTATAGCTTATTGTATGTTTTCGTGTATAAGCCGAGAACTTTTGAAACTTCTGAGCAAAATTACGCGGGTCGGCTTTTATACGGATCCACTAGTTCCAAAAAAACATTGGCACTTTTCAGTTAGTTGCGATAAATCATCTAATATAGCATGCTTTTATCTCTTTAGTTAGAGTAAGTTTATGAGGAAATTCGAAATGTAATTATAATTCTTTTTACAAAATGAGTTGTTTTATTTTCTAAAATCTTTATATTACTGGCTTGTCGAGTCGTTGCCAAAACGAAAAATCTATCCAAAAGTGCCCTAGGAATAGTAAAATAATATCATAGATAATACACACATAGAAATAACGGAGTAATATTACTTTATTCTTCAAACTTACGTTTCGGGTCTTTTGAACACAAACTTTAAGGAAAAATTAAAAAGAAAGAATACTTTACAGTCCGTATCAGCAGATTCCGAGGTTTCGATTCATTCATTAAATTCCCTCAGTGGAATGTCTGGAAGTATATCATAATTCCCAATGTTTTCTATACCATAATTTACGTTCTCTTCATACATAAAATATGTTACGTTGCGGAAATTTATTTTATTTAGGTTTATACGGGACTTGAATTTTGAATAGTTATTTTGAGGGGGTAAGGAACATTTTATCTACACACGGATCAACTAATATTCGGAAATATATAGTAAATTTAAGAATTTCCAATCATTTAAGATTAAAACGAGGCATATGACCGTTCATCAGACACCGATTCATCAATGATCAATTACTTCAGTTAATCTCCCTGAAGACCCACCGTGTATAACAATGTGTATGGCTGCTCGCTAATGGAATTGAATTTCATAAAGTTTACATGGCGGAAATTAGGAAAGGCATGTACCAGCTCTGGTGATGGCATCAATACATGACTCTATTTCAGGAGCTCTTTGCATTTGTTGAGTGATTCGGACAAATTATACTAGAATTGAGAAAGTCATTAATCTAATTATTATATTTGCTTAGCTAATTTTTAATAGGATCTTATTTCAGCTTCTACTCTTAGCGATAGGTGGCGTGATATTATACCAAATTCTGGCACTCCTTTTCTACGGAAAGAAGTAATGGCAACCTTTCCCATGAATTTCAGTGTATTTAAAGTGCGCTTTATTGGCACCATTTTTTCCTGCCTCCAACAGTAGGGCTAAAATAACATTATACAGTTCTTTTTTAATTCTGTTTTCTTAAAATAAATCTGCATTTATAACTTTTTTCAGAGTCTGCATACACTTGAAATTTGAAATTATGTTTATTTGGTCAGGGTAAACTTTAAGTTAGATATGTTCGCTCTAAAATTTCGATCATAAGCAATTCACAATGCGTTTTTGTTCACCCCTTTCAGATATGTGTCCCCGCTTACATGAAATGCGAACCATTTGAGGTTCTTAATAAAAATACCGACTCATACTTTATGTAATCGGCATCCATCAAATAAACAAGCAAATCATAGAAAGAAAAATTCTAAGAGAAATTATCTGTCAATCTAGCTTTACTTCTTTCAACGCCAAGCAAAAAAAAAAAAAAAAAAAAAAAAAAAATTAATTAACCATGACTTGATAACCTAAAGCTATACTTGAATTAAATTATACACACGAGAACAACTCAAGCGTAAACCGAAATGAATACGAAATGATATTTAAAAAGAGTTTTGACGGGGGAAAAAATGGAAAATTATTTGTTTTTAATTTTCTTTGATAAAAAATATAATCTAACAGTTTCTGAAAGCAAAACCAAATATCTTGACAGTTTATAATATTGATGATTGGTTGGCTTTATGGTATATAGAATAACAAAGGCTATTATCGCCTTACAATATTGTTTCCTTCGCCATTTTTCTAATGCTTAGATCACAGATACATAATTAGTGATTGGTACAACACAGCCAGATTTGACGCTTGCTCCATGAACTTCAACTTTCACTCACCCAAATAATTTTGAACTGTTTTGAAATATATATTTGACCGAGACATTTTTTATTATTACGATAATTATAAAACATCGCATTAAGCAATGTACTTTGATCAAAGTGTGAATGTAGCTAAAAAGTTTATTTTAATTTTTGCAAATCAGTTAGAACAAGAGTGCATCTATTACTCTTCAAACACATACTTTTAGAAAGATTTCAATGTTGAGAAACAAATTCATCAACACACATAACATTTTCAATGTTTTTAACTAACTGGAATATATTTCAAATTGCCTTAAGACTACACGAGTGTTTTGGGCAGTGGATCTTGTAATTTCGAGTCACGGTCAAGTGATGATAGCATTTTTTAGAATCTGCTTTTATTCCACTCCACGTGAGAACTTCATAAATAGTTTTGGTAATCAGGAAAAAATTTTGTCTTTAAGAATTTCATCAGATAGCGGGAATAAACAACGCATCCATCACGATTACAGAAAAGCCGCTGTTGCCGAGAGGTCATGATAGCGTGGGTTCGAGACTTGATACCAGTAAAAACCAGTCGTGCAGTGGGGCTGATGCACTTTAAAACATTCGAGACTCAAAGTCCTCACGTTGAGTTGGTGTGGAATTTTAGAGTGTAAAGTCTCAGTTCTGGTGTTTTTCTCATCACTTCCCCGATGTTTAAAATTACAATGCTCTTCACCAATAGCCCTCGTGTTGCTTCTGGACCGATATTAATAAACAATAAATCTATCAACCAAGTGATTACAGAAAATGGAAAATTCTTACTCCAATGGGCACAGTTTAGCAATTTTAGGCTACTTTGCCTGTAAGTCTTGAAATGAAATCTATTCTTTAAAAACTGGAACAAAAAACAAATGAGTATACATGTTAAAGAAATAAACTAATGAGTTTTTACATACAAATTTTATGACTAATTTTTCTCCTTAAGCCTTGAAATTCAATCGATTAAAAATATCTTGTTCCTGTATTGATTTACTAAATGTACGTTCAAGGACTCTTAAACCTAAGAGAAAACTTCGCATTAAATACCGCATTAAAACAAAGCCTCCACCCGTCACTTCAATTCAAAATTTATCTTTACGCCCGAACGAGATAGGACAGAACACTATTTATCCAGCTTAACTAAAACAACTAGCCAACTTGGTATCGGAATATTCTGAGACAGCACTCTACTCGGTCCCATGAAAGAAAACAGTTTTCTTGTTCCGCTTTTCCCAAACGGGAATCGATTGGCGATTCTATTTTCTCGACAAACTTTTACATCTCTTGCATTTCTGACGCAGCCATTGGGCAAGATAAAATGGTTTGTTTTTGAGTGTCGATATCTTTCTTCTCTTATTACTTTGTTTAAACTGTCCCTTTTGTTTGGCTACTTTTTAGCAGCACTTTTTACTCTGCTCTCCCATCGGATAAGTAAAGCAGATTTCTTTTTCTTGAAAATCCTGCATGAAATTAGGACTTTTCTGTATGTATGATATCAAGAGAAATTAGTAGTAGCAATTAGAAATTAGAGTTGCGAGGGCGGTGTAAAAAATTTAAACACTTAGCTAGTTGTAAAATGGTAAGTTTCTGACACTTTCTGATCGAATTTGGACAGAAGTAAAAGTTGACAGTTTATACCAAAGTTACAATGGTTTAGTGTTATTACTGACAAGTAATTGATTTTGCTTTTGAAATTTTGACTTATGCTGTACAATATAATTTTTATCAAAATAATAATATTACTCACGTATTACGATTAAACAGAAGCATTTCGAGAAACCAAAAATGATTAACGATCACTCCATTAAAAAGTATGACTCGTTTAAAAAACACACACCTAAAATGATAAATTACCAAAATCCAATCTGTGAATTTACTCAAGACAGTGTTTTATACCCCATTACACAATAAACTAAGCAAGAAAAATAAAAAATAATTATCTTACAGATTGTTTGTGCTAAATAATATTTAATTGGGTGTTCAAAGCAATATAATTAATTATAATGTAGAGAAAGGAAGATGAATGAAATACAGTAAATTTTTCAGTGTCATTTGTTTTATCTTTCTGTTTTACATGTGTTTGTTTTCGACTGGGGGTTTCGACTTCCACACATTCTTTCAAATTGAGATTCGTCTTTTCAACGGCTATCATTACCAAGTGTGACAAATGTTCCTGACACATTGAATTCCTCATATAATTTTCCAGTCTTTTCAAGGTACTGAAAGATTATTCTGTCGTTGCAGTCAGGTAGCTGAAATGGTTTGCCGTAACACATGAGTGTAATAACAGTGCCCCGAAGCACTGCCTTCTGTGCATATTTCCATTTAGTAAATTTTTCAATAATTAAGGAAACAAAAAAAGGAAAGATGACTAGATTAGATAAGACAACAGGTTTACACAATTGCTTTGTTTATAAGTTCTAGCTATATGTGGCCACAAGTAAAATGGAATCAAATTTTAATTTCTTCCCTTTTCCAATCGCCACCACTGAGTGAAATAAGAATAGTATGAGGAAATAATGTCCTAAACGCATCAAAAATAAATTTTGTACAAAAATAAAAATTCTCATATGTAGGGAAGAAAAATTGTGTTACTATAATAAATTAGCACAAAATATTAAAAGTATATGTGAAGTTAGAAGCTGCGTTAGAACTATTGGAACCTTTAAACGCAATTTACGCTCAAGTTCCAGCAAACTGGTCTAAAGTTTGGTTAGTCCGCAACGAGAATTGAAGGCTGCAATAATGCTTCGTGGCTCGGACTTGAGATGCTTCTAGAAATATTCTAAGAGAAATTCTATTTTGAATATTTTGTATCACCATGTCGCATGACATTTCAAATGATTTCTTTCACACTTGGGGAATAGGTTTGGAGAAGCGAAACTTGAAAGTCAGATGAATAATTTCGTAACCATAATATGGAAATTTGTGTGGAATAGGTAAAATTCACATGGAAATAAGCCCAATCCCTCAATATGAATGCAAGTCGTGATCTTTTGTACCTCGTCTATAGTATAAGAAAGGATTAACGAATTTTCTCATAAGAAATAAGTAGGCGGGGCCTTTCAAATACGGAAAATCGACGTACGCCAAATTTAATAGAAATTCAGATCATTTTCAAATATAAGTGTAGAGGGCGGTCAGTGGTTTTCAAAAGAATTTTTTTCATCTCTCTTGTACAACATATATTGATTTTATTAACAGCGCCGCCTTTTATTAAACAGCAGAATACAAACTAAACAGTTTTCCGGACAGAAAAAAAATTCTAATACTAACTTACATTCTTAAGATTAAAAGACACATAAATTGTTCCTCACGAAACGAGCTTTGGCTCCGCCCATGTCATGTGTCATCCAACTTTTGTCACATTTTTGATTAAGGATAGATTAACCTATTAGTACTAGTAGACTTATTCACTGCTTTCTTAAGAGGGTTTTTCCTCCTTACTAAAGCCATAAAAATAATTAAAAAAACCCTCTTTTTTTACATATGCCAGATAAATAAATGTTACCAAAATTAAGTGCTACTTGAAGTTATTACTAATATTATTTAATTATATACATTTGTTTTATAATTTTTCACTACTTTAATTAGTTTTTTCCGTTCCTTTCTAAGATGAAACGAATTCGTTTATTGAGGAGGTGGTGCTCAACCGATTAACGTCTATTAATCATTGATGTCTTTAAAATTTAGAAACGTTAATAAAGACCCGTTTTCTTTTAATTTAATTTTGAAAAACACTTTTCCATTAAATCCATAGCAAACAGTTTTGATGCCAAATCGGTGCATTAGTGGAATTTCTTTTGTAATACGTTTAGCTCAATACCGGACACTATTTTCCCGATACCTTTTTTTGTTATTATTTTATCAAACTTTCTAATATATTTCTTTAGATGTTGTATACATTTGCGAACAATTGTAAAATTTATTTTCATAATAAGTTCCCGGCTATCTATGGCGAACCATCAAGATCACAAAATAAAATACGCGAGCCATCAAGATCACAAAATAAAATACGCGAGCCATCAAGACCACAAAATAAAATACGTTAATGATGGAACCAAGAGGTTCGTGAGCAGAAAGAAAATCAAAGATGCCCCCTCCCAATCCGATTTGGAAACTTTGAGACTAGCTAAAAACCGACAGGAGATGGTTCACCGCCTGAGGTTTGGAGCGCATTTATTTGAGAATCGAACCATTTACGAATGTTTCGTCAGGCAAGTGTATACACACCTTTAAGTTAATAAAGAATTGATATTAAAGAGGGGCCAAACCAAAATAGGGGCCTTGATGCTAGGTAAGGAAATCCGCCCCTTTCTCCCCGTAAGTGGTAGGATTTTAACGAAAATTTTAACAGGGTTTTCTAACCGTATTTCCCTTCAACTAACCTTTTGTGACTATATATGACGTTATTTGATTTGTGAACTTATACTTGTGACGAAACCGTGATTCATGTATATTAGAGTAAAAATATTGAGTTGTATTGAACAAGAGTTATCGGATAACAAGAATGTTTTGTGTATCTGAAATCGTTTACAAGAAACAAAGAGTTTGAAGTTGATGAAGGTGGGAGCAATTTGTTCTCATTATTTTTATTGTCAAGAGATTATTGGATTGTTGGATAGTAAAGACTGAAATTGGATTCATTTTTGATTCGGACCCACTTTTGTGGTTATTCAGATGAGTAGAAGGTTTCTGCTCAACATTCGTAATTCCAATATTGATTTTTGATATTATTCTTTTGGAAGAATATATATAGTTTAATTATCTGTCTGTCTGATTCTTTGAGTGCCTATTTACTTAATAAAATTTATGAAGCAAATCGTGAGAAGTGAAACCGGGACGTCAAAAAAAAGTACACTTTTAACTTTTAGTTTTCGAAGTTTATAATCTATTTCCCTCTAAAAAATTTGCATGGGAATATGGAATGTATTTTGTATTAGAGAAAAAACTGATAGATTCAATCCTGTAATAAATATCAAACGAAGTAATACTTCTTTCTATTTGACAAAAAGTCAGGTTATGATACTATTTCGTGAGAATTCTTAAAAATAATTTTGAGTTTGAGCCCTATTCTTTAACATTATGTGAAGTCAGACTTTGAGTATGAGCAGAAGCGGGAATATATAGATAGCCTGACAAACAAAGTAACTTTCTTTTCAGCAGCGTTTGATTGAAACCATGTTTTTGTGAAATGACTTCTTTCAAGAGTTGGATCTGAGAGACATTCTCTAGGATCGATCGCATAAACATTAACTTGACGTGCGTTCGAATCCTGTTTTTTTCTCGTTCAAAAATGCGGAAAACTCGAATGTGCATATCTCTTCAAACTGGATTTTTTTTCTCTTTGAAGAAAAGATCAACTCAAGAACCAAAGGTATTTTTCATTGAAAAAATGCTTGGGAAAGGAAGTATTTTTCAAAAGGATATGTCAGTTCAAGTGGAATGTAAAATGTCTTTCGAATTTTTTTTAAGAAAATAGTTTTTGTTCATATCATAGAATAAGACTTTCGAATAAATGAAATATATTTTAAGTCTTGAAATGTTAGCTATGTGGAGATGAAAAAAGAAGCAAATATTAAGATACAATGCACATTATTCTTCTTGACTAGATTTTTAAACCTTCATGTGATTTTTAAATCCAGAAATAAAGGTTTGTATTTGAAATATGAGGAAATTCAACGATAAGATATTTGAATTATAGCTTTAAACTTTCATATAACTCAATGCCTTCTTTATTATATCCATTTCAGTAAATATTAAGAAATAATGCATTATTCTTCTAGGCTAGGCTAGACTTTTGAAACTTCCTGCGATTTTAAATCCAGATATAAAAGTTTACTTTTGCAAATAACAGAGGTATTTCAACAACTTAAGATATTTAAATTATAGCATTAAACGTTTGTATAATTTAAAGCTTTTATTTTATCAATTTCTGAGAAATGTTGAGCATAACTTTAAATTATTCAATCCAGTGTTGCCATCCTTATATTGAAGGGACTGGATTTCACAATTATATAATCCCTAATCGAAACAAAAAAAATCCGTAGTCTGTGATTATAAAGAACTGGTGTTTTATCGTCTTTTACTACCATATTTTGTTTCAAGCATTTATACCAACAATTTTGAAAATGAAACGCAAAACAAAAGATATAACTAAAGTTATGCTCTCTGTTTACTGATTAATACACTCGAATAAAGTACATCGGCATCGACTAGTGCTCGGGAATATTCGTTCCTGACAAGGCCTGTTATTTCTCGAAGAAAATTCTGTCTAAACAAATCTTTCTGAATTTATTAATTCCTTATCCATGATTTTTAAGTGATGATAAGAAATTTTTTATATTTTTCTGAAAACAACCGCTTTAAATTCTTAAATTTTATACCTTCATTCAAAATCTGGGTACGTTACAAGTCACTGTCATGTTGCTAAGTTTTCAAGAAGCAAAGGGGGGGGGGGAGGTGGAGGCCAATTAATTTAACGGAGTTTCAAAGCTTCTCTTAGTCGTGATGTGGAAGTTTGATGACAGAGATTACAGCACAGGTGGCGATGACGTCATTTCACCGAGGCTCAAAATTGCGAAGCCGTCGACGTTAATAAGCAATCGATCAATCAAAAATAAAATAAAAAAAAAAACAGCTTAGAATTAAATGTTCCCGCAAATCGTCAACCTATCATCCCTTGCTAAAGAAGTGAACTACAGATATTTCGCACGACAAGAGAAAATTGACATTTACCATAAAGTAGGAAACTTTATATTAGATTGATAGAGTGTTTATCTACATCGCTCTGAGAAGCAACACGAGCGCTATTGGCAACGGACTTCGACATTTTGAACCTTGGTCAAGTGAAGAGAACGAAACCTGAGCTAGTGCCTTCCTCTCCAAACTTGCACACCACGTCAAGGTAGGACTTAGACTTCGACCAGATTCAACGTTCAACAGTCCTACTACACGACAGACTTTTAGTGGCACGATGATTCGAGTTCACGGCTCGAACGAAACGTCGGCCTCGAGTGCGTGACTACGACCTCTAGGTTATCGCAGCATTTGTCTATATTAGAGTCTCATAAAAGTCTCGTACTCTGTGTACCTCGAAATCATTTTGAGTAATATTTAATAACATTCTGTCCCCGTCATTCATACAGAGAACTTATATACTCTAATATTCACGTCCTTCTCCAAGTCCTTTTACGAAATTGTTAGTCATTACGCATTCCAGCAGCGCATCATCATAACTTGTAATAACAACTTTAGGCGCCTATGGTGAACAAATATGACATTAAATATTGAAGCTCGTATTCTGATAGAACTGTTCTGCAATTCATTGCGGTATCTTGATGATCTCAGTTATATTAGTGGTGTACGAGGAGGTATCGTAAGGTTTAAATTATTACCAACAAATAACCCGAAATATATGGATAAAATTTAATTTGCATATTAAATGATCTCTGTGTACATAATGTTGTGCATTACTGCTACTTATGCTGATTTGTTTGGGCTTCAGATTGAAGTAATGTGCAGTATGAAGGAGATAGAGTAAAATATTTTACTTAAATTTTCTAAGACAGATAAGAATTTAATGCGCAATGATTCAATTTAGAATTCAATAGGCATTTAGAATATATCAACTCTACTCGTATTCTTCAAACTTCTTCCATTTATTTTTATATGAATTGCCATAAAATGCTATTGTTTTGTCCTCTGGTTTGTTATATGAATAATGTTGTTATTTTGCAGAAAATTGACATAATATGCAGAGGGAATGTTTACTAATATGGCCATATCATTATACTATATGAAATGTAATGATAAGCAACACTTTTGCCAGAAAACGAAAGAAGCAATATCAATTTTGCAAAACTGCCAAAGAATCTTTGTTTGAGTATTCTATTTTATTAATTTTTTTTATGCTATTCTTCCAATTATAATAGCCAATGCTTAATATTCTTAATATTTTGTTTTTTAAAAAAAAAGCGAACTGGTCGTCACTTTTATGCTCTGGTTTCAATTCCTGTGATATCTCACCGATATCGATTCTCTTTTTCATAATGATTTATGAATATTTTTTGATTATAATTATCTAATGAATATTTTTAGATTTTACTTATAATTTTAAGAATAGATTTAGATTTAACTTATGAATAGTTTTAAATTGTATTTAGATTTTTTTAAATTTTTTTAACTATTTTTATATTTTACTTTTTGTTGATAGAATAACGCATTTCACACATGAAAAAAATCGTTCATTCGATATTCATTGGCTTTCATTCCATCGTTAACTATGGCTCCTTTAAATAAAAATGATCGAATATATATATCCAGGAAATTCTTTTATATTAAAAACTAGCTCACACATACACATGAGTGATGATACAAATCAACTATCTCAGTCTGGAGCAGTCTTCATTGAAGAGTGCCACTACACAAAGCGAGAAGTAATATATCACACGATTCTTTTTAAAAAAATATCTGCAACATTTGCAGTCGAGAGTATTGGCTCTTAAGGACTCTAGTACTTTTACTGTAAGTTGTAGCACTGTAAAACTACAGTGTCTTTTTATTGGCAATGTCCTTCCGTAAAACATTAGCTATAAGTCAGCAGTACTTTAAAATGTCGTTTCAGAATAAAATGTGACGTGAACTCTCTCGTATTTTTAGCACTGCACCTGTAATGGTAATCCAGGTTCTTTACGATAGTGACTACGAGCTCAGTAAAAGGTGTATCCTACTATTCTTGCGAAATTGCTAATAGCTCGCCAAGATTTCTAAAGGACTGGAATGAAAAAAGTATTTTTTTTCTAGAGAATTCTGGAATAGTTCAGCAGGATTCAGATTCGAACATAGAGTTTTATTTTCCTCTAGTTTCATTTTTGAAGAAGTTTTTAGACCTGCCCCACGCCTGCGAGATGCTGTTTTATATAGATAGCTTTTTTCCTTCTTACTTACAGCTCACTTTCGTTAAATAAATACATTCTGACCTCGGTAACACGCGATAGTCCAGGTTCATGGTTAGTAAACCACGGGTTTAGTAAACCACGGGTTAAGTAAACCACGAATTTCAATGGTAATATAATATTTGAGCAAAAATATGTTCCAACATCGATATGAATTTTCTACGTATCGAATATCTGCGTAAAACCACGGATAAAAGACTGGTTAATTCGAGAAGATAAATTTGTGGTCATGCATGCTATGAATACAATGTATTTGCCTGTCACAAAAAGTTACAAATAACAATAATAATAATAGAAACTTAAAATATTTAAATAAAATTGAATTTATATTAATATATCAATCAATTCTTAATGGATTATTGTTTTTTTTTTACTTGTATTTTGTCTCTTCTTCAACTCTATAATTTTATCAACGCTATCAACAAATTGAAATAGTTCTCATTTCTTAACCAACCACGTAATATAAATTCAGGCAGTTAAAATTAACAGGCACAATTTCTGCTTGTCTTGTTGTCGCGTTTCGAATTCGTTCGATAACAGTGAGTTTTTCCTCGATCGTAAAAGCCTTTAGTTTAAGCTTACACTCTTTCGACATTATTTTTAATTATTACGGAAATCACTTGAACGGCTAAAAATCTTTGTTACTCTAAAAATTTGATTAATAAAATATGGATGAACGTACATCTAACCTCACTGTGACCAAGGATTCTTGAAAATAATCTCTTACAATATATATAATGAATCACCTTAAATTTGTAATACTTTCATTGAAAAATAATTTAATATTTCCTAATTTTCCCATTCTCTAACTCAAAAGTAAAGAGTTCATTCCCATTTTCTGATACAATTCTTTACTTTCCTTTTATTTATTGAATCACGCGCTCATAAAATCTATTGAATCAGCTTTTACATTGTCATAAATAAGTCGGATATAATCCCTACAAGACTAATAGACCTCATCAATATACTTCATAATCCCTTCATCTTATACACGTGATATGGAGAAATCCCTAGATATCCCTGTCTATAAAATCGACTGCACTGTAAAAATTCTTCCTCTTCTGAAGTAATCGAGACGGAGGAGCTGCGTCTCTTGCCTCATGTATTTTAATAATTTATATATATTTCTCTCTCAACAAAAATGAATAAACAATCTTAAGTGAACCAATGTGTTCTTATTCAACCAGAATCATAAATGCATTTTTATATGATGTTTATGGAGTGGTAACTCTCTCTCTCTCTCTCTCTCTCTCACACACACACACATATATATATATATATATATATCCGAACCAAAAAGATTTATCTGATATAAAAAAAATTACAACTATTTTTAGGAGGACTCTCACAAACTATTGCTTGTTCAAGGAGCCGGAAAAAAGATCGCGCGTAAAGTAGACTCGCGTGTTAAAGGAGTCCGACTGCATTTTGGAGAAGCGCTAGCAGCGCCATTTGTCATGTGGCGGTATTCTTCAATAAAAAAAAACCTTGATGAATAAATTGTCGCCTGTTACAACTACATAAGGTATTGCATAAATTCTAAAAACATTCTTTCCGTGCTCATGAACGATCACAAATTTTTGATATAATGACACGAAAAACTGTGCTTCGGTTTGAATAAATTCTGCCTTTCAACAAAGACACTACTTCCTTCGAGTTGGTTTCTTTCTGGAATATTTTGAACTACGAAAGAGGATTACAAATTCAGAAAAATTAAGGGCTCTTATAAAACTGATCCCATTGAGGGAACAGAAATCCATTAGTTAATTTTGTTTGAATGCGGACGAACTATGGTGGCAAGATTGAAAGAAATAACTTAATCGTAAACGCTTAAATTAATTCGAAAGAACCCTTGAATCCGTTTTTCGATATTTTATGCAATAAAATTGACAATTAATATACTAAATAATAAAAGACATTAGATTAATTATATAGAAATAAAAGATAATGTTTGTATACATGTATCTTATAGAAACAAAAATTATTCAACTGATTTTACTGAAACTTTCTTGGCTTATTTTTATTAGTGCGAGGAGTGTTAAGAGAGTAGTTTTAATGTGAGATCTGATACATATTACAAAGTGAAGTACAGGTTGCGAGTAGGCGATCCCGGCCATATATTTGACTACTTTTAAAGTAGGTCGCCAAACTATCTTTACGCATGATATGACGTCAAAAATCCCCAAAATGCCGAAACCAAGCACATTGTTAACATCGATAATCGGCTAACTTAATGTTATTGAATGAGAATTTTATGATTTTAGTAATTTTCGGGATTAAATAATAAGAGTTTATTACAGAGAATTATTTAAATTTTAAATAATATAGTATATAAATATCAAATATGATATAATTTTTATAGAAATAATTGAAAAATTATATATATATATGGGGGAAAGCAAATAATATTAAAATTCATTATTATCATTGTGACCCAGTATTTTAAAAATTTATTTTCATTAAAATAAAATATAAGCATTTTGTCACGAGACAATGAATATAAAAAGTTAATGAATGAAATACAGAAAAATTGGATTCCTATGTGTAACCAAGTAATTTAACAAGTTGAAGAAGACAAAGTGTCAAAAACAAAATGGCCATGAAAAAAATTATGACAGATAATTCGTGTCATTCTAAATGAATAAAGAATTTACATCAAACTTCAATTGCATTTATTTAATTCACATTCACTCAAATTTAATTATAGCAAACATTTTGAGAATAAGAGCATATCTAACAAAAGAAGCCTAGTCTTTATATACTCAAATAATTATAAATATTGTGCCAAATAGAATCCCTCGATATCTCCAATTATAGGCAACATTGATGACACAAAATAAATTACGACGGATGTAAACTAATTGCAAAATCGTAAATTTAAACTTAACTGTCTTATGTAATATGAACTGAATAACGAAAGTTCCGTACATTAAATCGAAAGGGGCATCAAAATTCTGGAAATTTATGACGGTTCAGGTGTCGCACTTATCACTTAGTTCAAAATTGCATGACTCTTCACCGATAACCATGGTATGTTATAATGCGACGTTAGTGAAGAACAAATACCCAAACACAAACTCCCAGAAACATCTGCGACGAGTGATGAATAAGTAATTGGTCATCCCTTTTACCTCTTTCGGGTCTCTGCTACTCTGAATCATGTTTTTGTTTCCCTTTGAGGCTCGCCTCAGATCATCACATAAGACCCTAGTCCGATAAAAGGCTTAGTGCAGCTTGTACTGAACAAATTCCATTGGAATTTTATTGCTTTCCACTTTAAATTCTTTTCGAACATTTTCGGTGGTCTGAATTTTTCTCTCTTTCGAATTGTTCCGATATCGACTTCAGAAATAATCAGGTTAACTTTATGTGTCGAGAAAGTCAGAATGTCTAGATTTAGAATATGTATTGCGTTTGTCTTTGAAAATATATCTTAAAGGGCAACTTTCCAGAAAGAACTTTGCTACATTTTGGAATGTAACAAATAACAGAATCCATTAAATGTTACTTTTATTGAAATTAGAGCTTAGAGATATGTTTCATATACACTCGAGAATGAAATTAAGAGAATTTACAACTTATGTCTATTTTTTACAATGAATATTCAACTAAAATGCTAATTATGCCGTCGAAGAAATGCACGAGAATTTAGAGTCGTATAAGTAAGCGTACACGTGGCTGTCTACTGAGCTGTATGGAGGGATATAAGAGAACGCAGTAAGGCGATTTCTAAGCTCGTACTCCTAAGTTGTAGCTTACCAACCCATTCGGGGTCGAGCAAATCTAAGCACAAATATTGGGTATTGGATCGGTTTCTTCAATTACCAACCAATGTGGTTGATTTTTAATCTCCGGCTATCTCCTACTGCTATAACGTCACAATTACTCTCTTACACCAACTACCGACTACTCAGTATTAATTTCACTACTTTCTATGTATATTCAATTCTACGTCACTTTTATACGCATTTCCTTAAATCCATTTACTACACTTCTTATGTAAATCTAATTTGCGTAATCACGTTTCATTTGATAGGAAAGGCGTTGGAAATTTAATTATAAAATAAGAAAGTTAAACTAGATATAAGTTAAGGGTAGGTTCGTGAATAGAGTCCACATTACGCCTTCACTTCTAAACCGAGCTCTATCCTAAATAAGAGAATATTGTGAATATAGACGGATATCCTAGGACCAATACATTAAGAGCTTTTAAAATCTAATGAAATACTCGGTTCAAAGAAATACTGGTAGTAAATGGACGATTCAAACAAAGCACTCAAAGAAAAGAGAATGGCAATGTTCAATAGGAAGCAAATCATACAGCATGATGATACTGGCATAACGTCTTGATTTCGGGACTCATCAGAAAGATCGCAGAGCTAAGCTGGGAAATGTTGTCGCAACCACACTACTCCTCAGACTTAACATCCTCCGATATTCACCTGTTTCTCTCCTTACAAAATTGGTTTGAAGTTGAAAAAAAAATTCAATTTTGAAGCAGATATCAATTAAGTAAAACTTGAATTATTCACTTCTAAAGACAAGGCATTTTTCAAAAATGGTATTCACAAATTACCATCACCCTGGCAATAGGTCATAATTAAAGACGGTAATTATATTCTGAAATAAATATAATTAAATGTATAAAAATGTATTATTTTTGTTCATTTCACAAGAGTACAGAACCTTCCGGTAGACCTAACATATCTAGAACAAAATAAAAAAGAAGGCTGTTGAAACTTTGTTTAAATAGTACACTGTCGTACTTTTAAAATTAAACAAAGCAAAAACGTTTGACATTATTTTGTGTAACAAAAATTTGTAACAGTAACAGGATAACCATATTTTTATAATGGTTTCTGAATTCATATCATTATTTATTTGTCCAATGAAAGTAATCGTATTACGAGATTATACAAGCAGGTGTGCAATGCCTTACTTATTATATTTGTGGGACATTAAATGTAAAGGCAAAACATTTCAGCGATAATTTTCCTTTAGTCTTCTAAAATATTTATAAAATTAATCATTTAAATTAAATATTTAATAGATCATTAGAATATTTATTTGATGCTTTACAATTATCCATTCGTAAGACATAATAACGTAAGGGAATAAATATTAAACTCTTAAAAGCCACAATTTCCCTTCTTTTTATAGCCCCAAATATAAGGGTAGCACAAAAATTACCTGTGTTGGACGACAAATGGCACGGCTAAGGTAAATTGGTGTTACCAATGATTAAATCATGAGATTAATTGTGTCCTGCCACCAGTTAAAAGGTACCAAAATAAAACTGACACTGAATCATAGGTTAGATTAGATTTTAGGTGTTCAATTTCTTATAATTCAGCTGATGCCGCGTCGAGTTGTCACCGTCGATGAGACCTGTATTGTGCATTATACATCAGAAAACAAGCAACAACAAAACAATGAGTTGTTTGCGATGATGGGGAAGATGGCTGGAAAAAATATGGCAACGATTTTTTAGGATGCAAAAGGCGTCATATTTATGGATTTCTATAAAAATAGGAAAATAAATCGCTGGACAGATACGTTATGAACTGCCCTAGTATAATTAAATACTAGAGCGGCTAAGTATAAATAATGCAAAATAATTCTAATCCCCCCTTTCTGTTTTCTTAAATATCCAAGCAATTAATTAATTAAACAATTTGTTGAATAAATTAAGAAGATATTCAATACAAACCACAATCGCACACGCATCGGTAGTTACTAACCCTTTTATAATCGATAAGCAATTCTTTATCTTTTTCTCAACCCATTAACTCTCCTTTCGTTCAGATTTACATAAACCACCGCACACAAATTCATTTAGCGATGGGGCGAGAATAACTATTGTCATTGTGATGGATCGTTGTTGTCTCGCACGCGACTTATCAAGTAGGCATGAAACGATTCAAGAACCCGTTATCAACACTTATCTTTATCCATAACTTTCTGACATTCAATGTATTCTCTTAAGGATGAGGAGTGAATGTGAAAGGTTCAATTGATGAAAAGCAAACTACCGTAATATGATATGATGAAATAAGTTTAATGTTTTAAAAAAGTTTATAGCTATTTGAATTTTGAATGAAATAAAAACAAAGATTATTATGTGCGAATATGTAATTATCGGAAATTTCGACATGAGGTTAACATGTCGAGGAGATAAAAAGATGACATGTAATAAAAACTTTTTTTTTCTTTCTCCTAATTCTTTTTTTGTATAGTTTATTTTATATTTTTAACTATTCATTTTATTTACTAAATATCATTATTCCCATTGAAGTGCTTGCTCGTAAAATATAATGCGTGGCGTGATAGTTACAAGAACAATTGTTTAAGACGAAAATAGCTTTATAATAAAAAAAAAAAAAGAGAGATTTATCAAGTGATAAATCAAATTTTAACATTAAATCACAAAAAATAGATCGTGAATTTTATTACGAGTAGTTTATTTAATGTTTTCAGTCAATTCAAACTATGAAGCAAAAAAATCAATTTACTGTCTATACTATCAAGTTTTTAAAAAAATATTTCTTTTAAATAAAAAAAAAAATCAGTTTGACAATAAATCGCATTTTCTCTCGTACTCAGCAGAACAGTTTGGTTTGAATCAATATCACAATAGATGCCACACGAATAATATTGGTGACGGACCTCGTAAAAATTTCAGCCGCGGTAAAGTGAAGAGGACGATGTTTGAGCTGCGCATCTCTCTCCTAATTTCGACGCGATACCAAGGAAGAACACTAAGTCACAATATCATTTAAGACACTTTCATTAATAACATCAATAACATTAAGACATTAATTTATTGATAACATTAAGACAATATATATATATATATATATAAAGCTTACATTTTGTTACATGCCCACGGTATCATCCTCGTCACTTGACTGAGGTTCGAAGTTACAAAGTTCGAAATTACCTCAATTTTCATCGTGTTGCTTATCAATACGATATTAATACACAATCAAAAATCAATAATTTTTGATACATCTTGCATACAATAAACTTCATTTATAGTTTAAAAAATAGTCAGAGTACTTATAAGCGTAACATTGCACATACTGAACATAAGTATTATTTAAAAATTAAAATTTATGAAATATTTTTAAATTTAGGTTTTATGATTCATAATTTCCCACTATTTATAAATATAATCTGTACCTTACTTAAATTTTGTGAGTGTTTACTAGAAAATAAATTATGTGTGTTTCCTGTATAGCAAATAGTTTCATTTTATAAAGTGTCAATGAAAACAATCAATCAAGTGTAATATCAGTACAATGGATGAAATAGATTTTGAGGAAAGTGTGCCTCATTTCGAGAAAAACGCAAATGTAGACATTTTTTTTCCTATGGGATGGCTCGTTTGCAATTTTAAAATTAAATTATTGAACGTTCTATTTATCCGATTGTCATTTGTAATTTATCTACGGAATTAAATAGGCATCCTCTATTTTTAAAAGCAAAATAAAAAAATGCAAAATATGAAATATTTTGGTGTGTCTCATTCATCTTAAAATGCAGTAGCCCAGTTACTGTATATGACGGATATTAGATGAAATTAGAACTAGAATGTGTGTGCACGATTCGAATTGTATATTGGAAGCTCAGAAAGTTGCGACTTAAACCATTGGTCTAATGCGTACGTGGAAAAAACATGTTGAAAAACAAATATGTTACATTTTTTTTCCGTTGCTATATTCAAAATTTCCTTGAGTTGAATGTTCTTTTATTTATTTAGTTATTTAGTTTAGATTGTTTTTATCCATATATGCAGACTGCGTAGATAATATTATTTCATTCTTAAGTTAAAATGAATTATTTGCACTAGACAAAAATAATTATCGGAAAAAGAAACCCAGAAATTAAAGTAAGTTTTAAGATATTTTTTTTCATATCATATTATCATGACTTCAATAAAGTACAATAACCAATCTTTAATCCCCGCGCACGCTATTCAATGGTTCGGCACATTCTATCATCCGGCACCGATCCAACCGTTCGCTTTTGGATCTTTTCTTGGGAATTCGAGAGTATGTTAACCTTCACTGGAAGATCGCAACATATTTTTACCCGGTATTTATCATTACTATAAGTTTTTATTTCAGTACAGATTTTCTCGTTTTCTAGCAGGTTTTATACCTCATTTGCACAATAATATAATTGTGCACATGCAGTAAAATGTTCTCGAAGCCCAGCAAGTGCTCTTGAAGTTCTAAGAAAACTAATAAGCGTAAGCCTGTGACTAGAGTAACTCGTCACAATTAATTTTAACTATCATTGTACTGTATCACTTTTTCATTTTTGCCGTTTTTATAGCATTACAAGTATAATTAATTTAACTAATATTCAGTGTTTGGAATTTATTTTGTACTTGCCAGAACGACGTAATACTTTGTCCGATATTTATATCACCTACACATGTTTAGAATGTGCGTAAACATATTTAATACATGTTTCAATCTTTTAAATTTTTGTCTCCAGATTGATTTACCTTTGGTTCCTCGATTAAATTGTATTGAAGCACGATGATTTGGAAAACTCGCTAATACGGAACGATCGCGGTTCCGAATGTGCCATATTAAAGAGTGGTTACTATAGTTATTTAGAACCCCCCCCCCCCCTTCACTACAATGGTAGAGTTATCTCTTCAAAAGCACGAGTTTGAGCAGCAGTTCAAAACTTTAAGTAGAGTTAGAAAGAACATTTAGTCATCTATTTCTCTCTAGATGGCTTACCTTCTTTAATTAAGAACGGGTTTTACGACCCTCTCTTTTCTCCCAAGAGGTTTTCTGTCTTTCTGTAAACACAGATGACACGCATCCGCAATGCCCTAACGATCTCTCTCGACTTTAACTTTCCTCTCTCTCTCTCTCTCTTTACGTTATCCCCCACCTCTTCTTCATTACTTGCATTTAAAGAGTCAGTTTGTTTAAATCCCATTAAAAAGGTTTTTTTTTAGTTAACGAGTATTAAACGCATCTTGACCAAATAAGGGCCTTGTCCCCCCCAAAAAAAAAATCCAATTAATCAATTAATTATAACGGGACGTTTTTATGTAATTTCTTGATTCATTCTAATACGGGTGAGAATTTCAAATACTACTATAACGCCGAGAAAGAGACATCATCTTCTATATACGAGAGGGTATCGTAAATTTTGACGAAACAACCGAGATATATAGGTAAAATTTATTCTGCGTATTTATTGATCCTTGTGTACGTAATGTAGGTAATTATAGCTATTTATCTTGACCAGTTTCGTTTCAGAAAGCCGCAGATTGAAGAAATTCACAGTATGGAGAAGATTAAGTTCAATCTGCTGAATTCTACAATGACGGCCTTCGAAAGGTCAAGAAACGTTGGAAGAAATATAGAACTCTGGATGGTGACTATATAGGGAGGTCTTAAGTATAGTAAATAAAAATTAAGTTTCTGCCTCGATTATTTTTAATCATAATTAAAACTTTCCGATACCTAGGTGTAATAATTAAAACTGTATGATATTCCGGTTACTTCAATCTATGTCTTGAAAACATATCAAGACAACAAACAAGGCTTCCTTATATAGTCACCATCCAGAGTTATACTTTTCTCCCAGAGTTTCTTGACCTTTCCAAGACTGCCATTGCAGAACTCAGCAGATTGAACTCGGTATCTTCTCCATAATGCGGCTGCTTCAATCTACGACTTCCTAAAACCAAACAAATATACAGTAATAATAGTAATTTACAACATTTCATACATAAGGATCAATTAATGCACAGAAACAAATTCATCAAGATGCCTCGTTATTTCGAAGTAATAATTAAATCTTTACGATATTATTACCCCCCCCCGTTTGTTTTGAGCATAAATCACCTTTCGGGTATATTTTACAGAGAACGAAAATATTTTAAATCAATAAATGATTGCATTTCAGTTATTGCAAAAACTGCATATTACTCTATGATGTCATTGAAAAAATATAATTGTTTACAACTATACGTTCAAAAATTGTTTGCAATGAAATTTCTCTTAAAGTGTTTGCATTAACTGTCATTTTTAATAAAGTTTTTATACATCCCCTCAGAGTGAGAGAAGGTATTATTTAGTTACTTGGAAGAAGACATGATCTCTTATAAAGTTCGAAAAGAAACTTTATTTTGTAGTAATAAAAGTTACACTCCTGTTTTATAAAATCAGTTGCTTGAAATGAAATATATTTCTATTTTTATAGGACAATATTTACTTTTACTTTGATCAATCAAAATAATTAACGAAGAATTTAAATAATATTTTTCTTTATACCACCGAAGACAAAAAAACGTAATTTAAGAGTTCTAGAATATTATTAATGGATATGGTAATAGAAACTTAAACCATTACTTAACAACAAGACTTGCGTAAAAAAACAGAGATAGAGAGACGTTTTTTTCGAAAGAATGCTTGCCTGGAATGTGAGTTGTTTAATCTTAATTAAGTTAGTTAATTAGATTTTTTACCATTCATTCGGGTTTTTTTTCTGTAATCCATTACAGATTGCTTAGTCGAAGCCTTATTGTTCTTGTAAATTTTATTGGGAGATAATTAATCCAAAGAAGAAGAAAAAAGTGCGTGTTAACTGCGCAATCAAAGAACCACTCTACTGAGGAATAGTTCAAGGTAAAATCGTGTTTGATTAAAGATTTGATCATCAAATATGCGATTTTCGTGCATTTTAATTTGTTTGACGGCACGCATATTGTTCATTTAGCGAAACCATAATTTATTTTCACCTTGCGCTCGTCAATTTCGTGTTTGTGGCGTAGGAGTTTAATGAGAGGATAACACATCACAATGATCTCGGTTTGGGAGAAACATCCTCTCTTGCAGTGATTAGGAAGCTTATATGTTTGAAATAGAAATGCGCGTTTCTAAACTAAGGTTAGGCGTATTCTCTTCTTAATGATCATTTAAACGTTGACACACTTTTTCCCTATTCGTCCTCATTCGAAAAAAAAAGCATCATTGTAGTTTTAAGTAATTTGAGATAATGATGCATTTGTTGGTACTTAAAAATACAAGTCGGTGACAATGACGCTTTTGCCGTCAGATTTTTTTTTATAGAAAAGAGAGATAGCTGTAAAGGAAGTTTGGTTGAAATTTTTCCAAGCTGTTTGCGCGGCCTCAAAATTTAGAAAAAGAAACTTTTTTTAAATTTTTAATGCAATTAAAAATGAGCCGCGTTTTTTGTGTGTGAGTGAGTCCACAAAATTATTTAAAACATCTATATTTTTCATTATAATGATTATTTCCTAATTCTTAATCAGTTGATTGAATCAGTTCAATTTACAAATGTTGTAAGTCGTTATTTAAAATCTCTTATATTATCCTATTTATCAATTCTTATGTGTTAGTGTTCCTAGATTTTAATACATGAAATATCAATTTTAAATTTTCTGTATCACACGTCTCTCTATAAAGCTTAATAAATATATTATTCTAAAGATCGAAGTAATAATTTCCAATGATGCAGATAAATCTTCAAACATTTATCAACAGCTTAAACTAAAACCTCAGATAAATATGTAAATATTTTTATCATATTAATTTTTAAATAATCGCTTAATGTATTTTTAATTTTGACAACTTTAAGAACTGCGATTAAATACAAAGATTGAATTAAACGAAACATGAGAGTGTATTTGTCTCTTTTCAATGAGAAATAAGTATTATATGTTATTTAACCCTCTGACTGCACATTTTTTTTAACACGATCACTTTAAAAAAAATGCATATTTTTTAAAATTTCAATGTTGAAATATACATTCATTTCGAAATTTAAATGTGTAGCATAATTTTGTTTCAAAAGTGCTTTTAAATAATTATTTAGATCGTAAGAACAGATGCTCAGAATATCAATTTTATATGCGCGTTACACTTCAAACTATGGCTTTCTTAAGCCAAACAAATAAAACTTAATAGTGTAATTTACAACATCATGTACATAAGGATCAATTTATATTCAGAATAAATTATAGCTGAATTATTTCATAGTAATAATTAAAACTTTACGATACATCCATATAACAAAAGCAAGCAAATGTGCATACACCTAATAATTAATACCAACTTATAATGAGAACATATTTAACTTAACTATAAGGAAATTAATCTAATATACTATGCTAAAGCCTAGAAGGAGAAAATTCACTAGTATAAAAACATAATTAAAATTGCAAGGAAATTAATTTAATTAAAAAATGGATAATATTATTAATGAATTTTAAAATGAGTAGAAATTTTTTCTAAGAACAGTAATTGGTTAAAATGGTATTAATATGCATAAAATTAATGAACTTTTATGAAGTAAATATAATTGTTACTCTTAATCAGAAATAGAAAATTTATGGAAGTCTTAGACGCATACGAAAAAAAAAACAATTTAAGCATAAATTACGAAATTAAATTACACAAAAAAATTAAAAAGGCATTTAATTTTTTTTAAAAAAAATCACCTGATATGAAGAAAATTTATTTAGAGAATATTTGTCTATAATCGTCAAAATATAAAATAATTCATAATAAAAGCTTATGTAATTTAGAGATTTTAATATTTTATATTTGAAATCAAATTATATATACAAATGAGGAAAGAAAAGTTGAACGAATCGAAAATATTGATTCAAATAACATTAAAAAGAGTTTTAGAGGGAAAACAAAAACTATACAGTAAAAAAAGAAAATACTCATATTTAGAAAATACACAGCATGCAAATAAAAAAAATTTAGTGAAGAGAAGTATATCAATGAGCTATTATTATTATCAATAATTAATTGTTTATTTTTACATTTATCGATAAAATTACTAATAAAGTTTATGTGTGTTGCTATTTGAGCAAAATACAAATGTTTTACATCTTAAAATAACAACAAAGAGATTACAAACAACGTAACACAAATAGGCAGCTCACGAAGTTAGAAAAACATTCTTCAGTGAAAGTATTGAAATGAAAATATTTCTGTACACGTGAATGAACGCGATAAATGTAACAATTATTGAGTTGTATAAGAACTAGTCAGTTTATAAAAAAGACAATTAGGTGCTCAATTCATGACTCAGCAGTGTATCTATGTCTGAAGTTAAAAAGAAATTTATGGTTATTCTAACAGACAGAGTTCGAAAAATTAATCTAATTCATCTGATGTTTATTTAATTCATTTAAAACCATTCAATGTTGTACCACAAAATGGAAATTCCAGCGTAATAATATCTTTCAAAAATTAATATCAGCAAATATTTATTCAAGCAGCAATCTCTGGTTTAAACATACTTGAAATTGCAAGACGATATTTGAGGCAGAATTCTTAATGGTGGCTTTCATTAACAAGTATCGTCTAGAACTTTTAATTTAGAATTATATACGGTAATATCCTAAATAATTACAATCTAATGAACATATGGTAATACCCAAAATAATTATATCCTATTGAATATACGTTAATATCTTATTGGAAGTGCATACTCCGTTGAAGAAATCGTTTCATAACTTTATGATTTCAAATAGTTAAGCTAACTTGAGCTAAAGATAAGAGGCCGCGCAAAACAGAATTATTAGAACATTAACTATTTATTTACTTTATCTGGGAAAATTATTAATATTTGTGTTAATTTTTAATGTGCTATTTTGAAAAATATTTGGTTATGGCCTACGAAAGTACATTATTTGATCGAAAACACTCACACAATATATATATTACAGATCTTTGTTTATAATAAATCCATAATTGTACTCGTAGATAAGATGTTATGAATTATTATAAATAACATAAATATAAGTAATAATTCTATTTAGTAAAATATAATTTCCTATTAGGGAGCAAAACAATTTCATACTTTTAAGAAAAATAAAAATTATTTGTGATAAATTAATTATGAACAAAAAAAAAGAATATATTAATATATTGAATTAAAAACACAGTATACTCAAATAACACGACACTTTTCTATAAATGCTTTTTCTTTCAACAAAGATAAATTTTTCAACAAAGTTACTTTCATTATACCAATAACTTTTTCTAACCTGGGCAGTTTGATACAAAATATTCGTTGTGATTTTTCTCTTTATTTTTAAAATAAATTCTTTGAAGTACCTTAAGCAATGCAATGGTATTTATCTCCACATTTTAGCTACAGTGGTAAAATCACATGGGATTTTAACTTTAGAATCTTTCTTCAAGAAAACAATATTTCAAGAAATAACCGAAAAATGTGGATAAAATTGATTAGCATATTGATTAATTCTTGTGTACACTTTGTTATAATATACAGTTATTTATGTTGATTCATTTATTTCAAGAAACCGTAGTTTGAAGAAACTCGCGGTATGGACAAAAAAAAAGTTTTTTTTATATGCGAAGCACTATAATGACGCTTACGAAAGGTCAAGAAAGCCACAATGAGTTTTGATAGACTTCGAGACAACTTTCGAGGTCGACGGAATTTTAAATATGAATCGATAATAGAATTTAATAACTGTGTTGATTTTTTGTTCATTTTAAATTCCGTAACCTTAAAAACACATCAAATATTCTTTAAGAAAATTTAATAACGCAAAATGTGGAAAATGGTATATTTCCTTTACTGTTAATAATTAGAGGTTTGTAAATGTCGAAAAATCATAAAAGTGATTTATGATACTATAAACAGCTTCGAACACTTTTTTGTAGAACGGCGGGTGCTTGGCTAAGCACTAATTTGTCTTCAATAAGAAGTTAAGCTGTTCGTTTATGAAAATCTAAGATATTATGAAATCAATTTTAACTTATTTCTTCTAGGGATCAGATAATATTTACACACATTAATTCGGGAAAGAATAGAATTATATGAACTTCCTACAAAGAAGGATTTTTCATACATTTCTAAATCAATACGGGGGCTGCAGCAAAGAGGTACCTTCGTGGCTAGAAGGTCACGGTTTCTGAATTTTCATTCAAAATACAGTTAAATGAAACATTTTGAAGTTGATTCACGTTACACATAAATGGAGACCCCTTGACAGTGGTTCAAATTTACATGGCTCGTTTTGTAGTTACATTTATTGTTATGTAGTTACATTTATTGTTATGTAGTTACATTTAATGTTATGTAGTTACATTTGATGAAGCAGAATCAAAATAAAGGTAAGATTTTATTTTAGTCTTCACCCTTGCATACGGAAATGAAAGTCGCACCAGCCGCCCTTTTCAAATGTGCTGAAATACAATAATCATAGGAAAGAGTGGTCATGACTACTTTTCGCGATGAAATAGGGCCAGAAAATTTAATACTATTTCTTTCCATTACCAGAAGCGGAAAATGGAATCCAACCAAAGTAAATTTAAAATCTTTTATCCCTAGCATTTGACATTTTAGAAATTTTTAGCAAAATTAACAAACACTTCTTCTTTAAAAACTATAATGAATATAATTGTAGAACTCGTTAGATGCTAATTGTAAATTATGTTTAGGTATTACGACACAAACCTATATAGAATACTATCATTTATTATTTTAATTATTATTTCTCTGTAAATGATTTAAATACATACCCTGTGCATGGTGGAACGCTGACGGCGTCGAGCATGCATGGTTGAAAACATTTCATTCCAAAGTAAGAATTCCGTAAAAGCAATGCCACTAACTTGGAGAGAAAAATTTTTATCCACTGTAGTTTTAAACGGATAAAAGTCAACCCATTTCAATAATTTCTTATAACCTTAAAAACTAACCATTTTTGTTGTTCCGACTATCTACTTACTGCAAACCACCTTCACACAGCATCAGTATTTCACTTGGCGGATAAGCTAAATCTTTTGTTCCGAATAAACACAAAAAACGACGCCCAAAACGTGAGATGTTTTTTTACAAAGACACTATTTTAAACTCATGAATGTCCGGCGGTTTATTTTTGCTGATAATTGCTCCATTAATGCTATTTTTCACACAATCTTTGTGTACCTGTCCTGTGTACAAAACACACGTTGTTTTTACAAAGAGAAGCAGCAATCACCCGATGTCCTCTTTTCCAAATCTGATGATGTCTTAGCCAGTTTGATCTGGTTTTGACTACGTGGATACCATTTAAAAAATAATTTTTTATTATTTTTTTTCACCACGAAGTTAAGCTCATTTATAGCTTTTTTTGTGCGTGAAATTGTTCTGTCGATGTAGTTATATTTGATATTGATTTCGCAACTTTTTAAAAGTGTTGTTTTTCTTAATAAGAATCGTTGAATATTTTTTATGATATAATGCAGTCATTTTGTTTACTATGATCGTATTTTGTTTAATGCGAAAATTAAAATGCTAAATAATTGTTTAATTAAGAAGTCCCGGCTTTTATATTATTTTCCTTACAAATAAAACAATAATAGACTTGAAATTTAACAAAATTTAATAAAGGGGAACAATCACGTTATACAGGTAATGTGAAAACGATTATAACAATTCAATTACAGTACATTTAATTTTAGTTTAGTTTTTATTAACGTCGCACTAGAAGCAACACGAGGGCTACTGGCGACGAACCTCGTAATTTTGAACCACGGTCAAGTGACGAGGACGACACCTGAGCTGGCACCCTCTCTCCTAACATCCACACCACACCAACGGGAGGACTTTGGACCTTGACAGAATTAACATGCATCAACTCTGGCTACACGGCGGATCTTTGGCGGCCAAGGATCGAACCCGCGACCGAACGAAAACCGCCGGTCACGAATCCGAAGCCATGACCACTAGCCTACCGTGGCCCAATTACAATACATAAAGCTCAATCATTTAAAAATTGGTCCTCTGGAGTTTGAAACAATACTATGTTTTAATTACCTTGGATCTCTGGCTAACGCAAGAAATGACATTATCTTTGAGATCCAAAATCGAATTTTACTGGGTAATGAAAGGTTCTTTGGACTCCACTCTACTGAGTTCCAATTTTTTCTCCAAAAAGACACATCTTCTAAATTATAAAACTCTCATTAGGCCGGTACTAATGTACAGCTCGGAAACTTGGTCTCTAACTAAAATGGAGAAGCCAAAACTGCAGTTTTTGTGAGGAAGGCTCTCAGAAATATTCTGGGTGGCATCTAAGAAAATGGCATTTGGCAAAATCGTTTCAAATATGAAACTTATATAATTTTTAATTAGCCTGATATCGTTATATGTATTAAAATGAATCGAATGAAGTAAGCTTCGAATTTTGTTAGAATGAATGGGTAAAATTCAATAAAGAAGATTATTGTTGCAAAGCCCTTCACTATTCGAAAAAGTGAAGACCAAAATTATACGGGGGCTTGATTCTGTTGAATCGGATTTTTAGGTGATTGGGGAGAACTGGCGAGACTAAGGCAACAGGCAGGTTATCTTGGTAGAATCTATAAGAGACGGCCTTGGCTCACCCCAGGTTGTTGAGTAAAATATGATGATGATGAGAGTCCATAACGAAAAGTTATCTAGAATATTAAAAAAATATTTTCTCTCCGTATTAGATTTTTTTAATGTTGTGCGTTGGAGATGAAACATGAATATATTGTACTATGATAAAATATTTTTGAATCAAAATTTGAAGAGGATATAAGCAGTGACCCGTATCTATTTTTCAATAAATGTAGTATACGCCAAGGTTGACGCCATTTGATTTTTTTTTCTTTGGAAATGTGGCTTATTATGCCAATTTTCGTAACGGTATGCTGATTGCAATACTTAACTTCTACAAAAATGCCACAATTGCAGAAAACATTTGGCGTCCAGACATACACTGCATCATAACCAATTTTTCATAAGGTTACTTATATATATACCCATTTCCTTTTTACAAGCTTTTATTTAACTTGCTTTCATATATATGTATGTAAAAAAATGTCTTTCCGATTCAAAATTTGTACTCAAATTTTATCCCACGTCCTATCATCCATTCGAGCTGAAATTTGTCATGCATATATAATTCCGATGGCAATACAATACTATCATATGCTCAAGCAATGATAGACTTAAGTGGTGGTTTGAGGGTCCGGGTCTTGCACTTGACAAAGCGTAATTCATGGAAAACTTTTCACTCGCGTAAAGCTCACGTGATTGCTTTTTTGTCTTAAAATTTTTGACCAAAAAGAATAAATTCAATGTAAGGAAAAATATTTTTAAAGCAAGCTTTTATTTAAGTATGGAAATTAAATATATATATAAAAAAATTAAGTGCAAAATAATGTATAATATATAAAAACTTGATGCATTAATACTTATTTTGATCTTATACATAAGTAAGTTGCCTTGCTGTTTATTTTATTGGTAATTACCTAGGTATCTTAGTTAAGGGTCTTAAGCTTTTATGAATTATGTATAATTTTACATTTGAAAAATATTTTTATACTTTATTAGTCCATCTTTAAATAAAAATTTGATTTCAAATTTTTTTTACTTATATTTATTGAATACATAACATATTTTAAACAAGCCTTTCTGTAATAATAGCCAACACGAAAAAAAATTATATATTTTATACATAACATAATTATTTAAAGCACATAATAATTTTCCATGCAAATTTCAAAACTCTTAGTTACACATACATTCATACATTTTTTACAGTTCAACACATTACGATTTCCCCAGCTTATCAATTTACGTAACTCGCGGCAGTTTTTATAAAACAAACATTAGTAAGCCATACATCTAGGTTAGAATTTTAAGATGAGTGAATGAAAAACCACCGTTTTATAGTTAGCATTAGATTTATGAACCCCGTCAATTTGATGGGTTTTTGATCACATATTTAAAAATTCTGAACACATAAACAATATTATTTTATTATTATATACTGGTTTTAGTGATATAAGGTACTCAATATATATTTACGCTAATTTTCTCCGAAAGAACCTGTTTTTTCTTATTTCTATATGTTGTATAACTATAGTTACAAAAATCTATCAAATTGACGTTGATCATTTCATTTGGTGTAGAATAACAAAATTAAAACGAAAATGAGTAAGGAGAAACCCACAAAAAATGAACAAATAAAGGCTGTTTAGCAGCCAATACGTAAACAAGCAGCTTTGAGCTATTTGTTTACAACATGAGTAAGCTTTATCGTATCCCGAAGGATCATTTCAACTGTGCCATTTGCAAAGACAGGATACAAAGTCTGGAAATTTAGTGAGGATGAACTTTTATTTACAATACAATTTGTGTAAAGCGAGTGATAATTTCAAAAGTAAATTTTGAAAAAAAAAACGAAAGTGGAGTTTATTTATTAAAAAAAAATTTGGATTTTTCAAGGTAGGTCGATAACCTATTTATAAAGAAATATTTTTGTACATTTATGCTCAACCTACTTTGTAATGCGGCTTTTACGTGTATTTTCCTTAAACTAATCTTCTGGAATTTATGTTATTTGATTTGAGTACCTCTTCTTGAGAATGAACCATGACTCATAAAAATTAACATTCCTATACATATCGAAGTGTAGTAAGTGAGAAAGGGGGATCAGATAGCGAGATTGGACGTGTTTATACACCCTTCAAGTGTTTTATAACATTCTTTGTTTGGTAACTATCAATGTTTGTTTTTTGTCCAAAGAGACCACAGGAGAGAGCATCAATAGGAAGAATTTTATTTTTCAATTAGCTGAAGAACTACCTGGTTATATTCGCGCCGAAAAAAACAGTACTTCCAATTCATTGCTAGCTATACAAACTCTTAATGTATGAAATCCTTGACAAATCAGATTATGCATAGAAAATAGGACTAATAATATTTGTATTAAGTGTAACAAATATGTATGCGGACAATGCGCATTAAAAATGAATCTTATTCGTAAAAAATGCACTGAATAAAACTTTTAGTAAAATCTAATGATTTAAGATAAAAAAAATTTACACAAAATTGCATTTTTATTCACTGTCAAAAAGTCTGACAGTAAAAATAGGCATACAATAGATATTCATTAAACTAGAGTTAAGATTTTTTTATCCAGGTACTTTCTATGCATTTTGGCACTTATTGAGGTTTTTATGTTTTATTTCATTCTAATTATGCACCGACGGTTTTTCTCGCATTGTCAGCTATTCTTGAACCATTTGTCGCTTTGGTCTTTGTTATTGTGATAGTAATTTAAATTTAATTACGGAAAATCCTTTTGATTGTAGTGAATTTTAACACCTTAATTCTGATAAGAGGGCAAACCTTTTAAATAGGAGAGAAACTTCGTAATTCCTGTTGTCCATGTTCTATTTCTTGGCGATAATTACCTTTTAGTGATACATAAAGCAAGAAATTGTTGCTCAAAAATAGATATTATAAATAAATGCAGTTTTGAATGAAATGAACTCGATACTCATAATGAAAACAAAATTAAATTGGAAAAATCTTTAACTCTATCTTCCTGCTGCTTTCTTCAACAATGATAGGAATAAAAGTTCTTGATAAACAACCCTGAAAGACATCTCTTTTGGCTTAGCTGTCAAATGCACTGCAAAGACTGAACATGTTTTCATCGAACCCAAAGACTAAGAGTTTGAATCGTCACCTTCACTCAAGGTCAACCAGCATCCACCGCCACGAGGTAGAAAAACCAAACTTAAAAGACGTGAAGCGGACAGCATCATAGCCACTAAGAAATATCTGAGTGGTGACTCAAGTGTGGTGACCACTTTGAACTCTAGATGGCAGAGCAGCCTGAAACTACTGAATCAACATACCCTTAACTAATACTCGCTTCTTTGTGTCTAATTAAGACATCGAAACATAAATCGTAACTAATGATATACCGGCAATGACACACATACGTCAAATAGACCCACTATCGCAACTAGAGACATAACATAAACAATTCGAGATAAAAACCAACGTTTTTTTTTAAAACAACGTTTTTAAATGGTGGCAAAGTTTAATAAAAAAATATTGAAATATTAGTTAAAACTTTGAAAAAACTTCATATCTCTCTCGTCTTTAAGATCATTCTCCCTGGTTATTCAATATATCTTCCATAAATGACGCCAGGTTACTACACAAATTACGTTATTAAAAAAAATTATTGAAATATTAGTTAAAACTTGTCGCAAATGTCTAAATATAGAATTTTTAGGCGTTAAGAACGATTCCCAAAGTTTCAGAGCTCTAGCTTAATGGGAAGTTGGTTAAATTAATCGAAAATTTGATGACACACACACACACCAAGTGAAATACAGAAAAATGTTTTAAAAAGAAACTTCAGCGTCCTGGTTATTTGGTTGCGTTGAATGAAAAATATGTGATACTTTGATAACTATTTATACTATTTTTATTACGGTTAATTTAAAATACAAAAGTCGATATTTACAAAATAAAGTGCTTGTCGCACTTCCACTTTCTACGCATTTTGGGGTGCACATCGCCAAAGAAAGTATTGTAATGTCCTTGGACACGAAGTTCTAGAGGAACGTTTTGTAGACCTCTGAATATCTCTTCTCTTTGGAAATTTTAGGTCTAAAGGAATTAATCACGCCTCTTCCAAAAACACGGGACCTTTGTTTTGGTTGGATAAATGAAAGTGATAAAACAGTTGTTGGTCCTGAGCACTTCAACCGGAGCAGGAATTGACACCTGCTAAACTGGGCGCTTAATGTGGGGGTGTGCTTAGTTTCCAGGAAAATCGGACTCTATAAGGTCAAAGTTCATGAGAAACGGAAATGTAGTTTGCCCTTTCTCATGAGTCCAGATGTCTTTAATGAGGACCTTGCCCGGATGTAAGGGGACCACTAACGAACTTGATAAATGTGGTCACCGCATGAACATCGGGGGGTGTTATTCTACCCCGTGCCCCCATTGAGGTGGAGAGAGTGTTTGGTGACCTTGAATGCCACTGCTGTTTCGCACTCTGGGCCAATGGGTCGGGAAAAAAGTTGACCAGTCCCTTTTTGCCATGCCTTAACCAACTAGGCTAAAGAGAACACCCTATTCGGGCTAGTTAGTAAGACATTTTAACTTCTGGCGCTATTGTAGAAGAGAGTCGCAGTAAAACTATTCGAACGAGCTCTTTCAAGCTCAATGAATAGCGTAAATCATGAAATTTTGAAAAATCAAAACATATTTTACTTTCCCTTACTTTATTTGACTCCCTTATTTTATTTTATTTATTGAGAATCATTTGTTACGTTTTTTCAACAAAAAATACAGAATTCTTTTAATTAATATGTATTCGGAAAATACGCCTACTTAAAAGACTTTGCGTAGTGATAATATATGTAACATATACATATAGCTCGCTAACGTAATCTTTTCAAAGAGTTCGAAAACCCTAACTTCGAATGACAATCGAAAACTTATTTCAGCTCTTTTAAAGTAATAAACCCATTAAAGAATACTTCAATCGATGCATTAAAGTAGTTTCTACCGTCATAAATGGCTTTCACGAAATAAAATGCAGTCAAAAATAAAAAGGGAAGTCTTTAGTTGTCGTGATAATTGGTTTATTCTTTGAAAAATTATCTAAAATCACCAGTTAAGTGCTGGAAAATTCTTTGCTCGATTCAATTCAAAGATTAATTTCGTTATTTTTGTGGAGCTATAAGATTAATCATTAGATAATTTAAATCATATGGATGACAGCAGATTTATAATAGATAAGCTCTTTTCATAATTGAGTCAAGTCGTCCATGTCGAGGAAAGCAAATGTATCATTTTTTTTGTTAACTTCTGATCAGCGTATGAGAAATTGAAAGGAAAAAAAATACCGAGTTAAGGTCTAAAAATTTGGTTATAACTTATAAAATATGAAGGTTGAAGTTTTACCTCTGTATGATTACACTTCAGCTGGAATGAAACAAGAGCCATACTCGGCCAAGTGGCACCAAGAATCCGTCAATTTACAAAAAAAGTTGTATCCACGGTACAGAAAAAACTGCAAATGCAAGAAAGAAAGAAGAGAGAGAAGAGACATGGAATGACAAAGAGACGAGAGTCGAAAATAGAGAAAGATCGCGGTAGCTTTCCGGAGACGCGTCACTCGTGTTAAGCAAAGACGACAATCTCCATTAGAGAAGCAAAAGATAACCCTGCGCTTGAAGGACGAAAGTCACTTACCAAAAAAAAATAATAAAGTAGACTCTAAAGGGAGATAAATGTCGGCATCAGAGTTGGGTAACTATTTATTTATTTTTACTGAAAGTGTAATGGATTAATTTGATTTACTTAAAGAGACATGGAATGACAAAGAGAAGAGAGTCGAAAATAGAGAAAGATCGCTGTAGCTTTCCGGAGACGCGTCACTCGTGTTAAGCAAAGACGACAATCTCCATTAGAGAAGCAAAAGATAACCCTACGCTTGAAGGACGAAAGTCACTTACCAAAAAAAAATAATAAAGTAGACTCTAAAGGGAGATAAATGTCGGCATCAGAGTTAGGTAATTATTTATTTATTTTTACTGAAAGTGTAATGGATTAATTTGATTTACTTAAATATTCAAAAAAAAAAAAAAAAAAAAAAAGAATTCAAACATCACAAAAAAATTAAACAAGGAGAATATTTTCTAATTTTATCAAAACTATTATCCGTAACATGTTGCTTTCAGTATTCAAGTTTTGTATTTCTACAAAAACTCTGCTTTGTTTGAAACTTTAATATTACTAAATTCGATAGAACGTATTTAAAAAGAATTGGAAGTCAGAAGGGGAATACTTTATGTAAAAAATAAAGAACTAAGATAAGAAGAAAAAAAAAAAAAAAAAAAAAAAAGAAACAGGGTGAACAGACGATCTCTAATGCTGAAATCGCAGTAAAATCAATACATTGAATGCTAAAAATCCATTTTAAAAGTTGTAGTTTATTAAGCAGTAAATAATTTCTTACTTTATTAATGTTTTTAATATTTTTAATATGACCGATAATTTTAGTGAAATGATATATATCCTTTGTTTTTAGAAATAATTTTGAAACAAAAATCACTCATAATCATTAGAAGCACACACAATATGCATAGTTCTTTCTAGAATTTTATTCGGGTGTTATCAACATTTTCACACAAAAAAGGTTCGATTTTTTTATTACTTTCACTGATTTTTTGAATGTAAATTCTAATGTATCCTATCTATTTTGAAAGGGACTCTGTGCAATGGTTATTTATTAAGTGATTTGAAATATCAAGATAATTTTAAATATTTTCAAATTCTTATTCTTTAGTAATATTTTTTGTTCTCTCAATGAAAAATGAGATTTTATTATTAGATTAAGATGTTTTTTTTAAAAAAAAGTAAAGAAGAAAATGTAAAAACGTATTTTTCCATGAAAAAAGTTATTTTTAATGCCAACAGTTTTCAAACAAGTGAATAGTATAAGTAAGGAAGACTATAAAATTAAGAAACTTAGATATACTCTGCGAAATTCGTTTCAATAGAACTATTAAAGAATGTTAAGAATGTCATTTTTTTGCACTAGGAATAATAAGGATTCCTGTATTAAAAGAAGAAAATTCTATAAAAATTTCAAAATAACTTTTATATCTTTTTTTTTAATTTATAAAGAAACATTTCAAGTTTCTGAGAAACAAAACGAAAAAATAAAATAATAATAATAACTGGGCTTTTATCGATAAACTTCTTTCTTCTTGTAGAAAATATATATTCTTTTTTTTTTCTTCCCCAAATGGAAATGAAACGCGACTTAATCTCTTCATCTGTAAATTGCAGAAAAAAAAAAGTTTCAGTTTCAGGTCTTCTTTTTAATTTTATTTTCAATCTTCTATTCAGCCAGTAGAAAAAAGAGAATATTGAGCAAACTATTAATGGAAACCATTTTCCCTTTTAAACGCTTTCTTTGAATGTTTTGAGAGTTAAAACGTTTTACAAATTCTAGGAACTTTGATATCCGTTTTCTAAGTTAGGATCGGTGGCAAATAGTTTTCTCGACTCAGTTTGGCTTTTTAATATAAGTGAGGGGGAAATGACTAAACTTTTTTGGAATCTTAGTGAATTCTAAGGTTTCATTCTGCAAGCCGATGTCTATTTTTCTTATAATAATTTGCGATTATATAAAAGAAATCTGAAAAAGGAATCAATATATTCTATCAAACATATTTAAAAAGATAACTCAGATGCCTTCGAAAAAAAATGAGCTTATTTTATGCCCAGTGAAAATAATCCTCACTTTTTCAAATTAAAAAGAATGGAAGTCATATCTTAAGCTTGTCTTAGCATAATGTTAAAGTATAGGACATAAAATTGGAAAACTTTTTCCGATAAAAAAAAGTGTTCGAACATTAATTTCATATTCTGACATCTCTAGTTATCTTTTAGAGAATAGCTTATTTTATAATATTATTCGTTTCCATCCAAATCAATCCTTTTTCTGGGATAAAATGTGTTTCATGTATTGTCTCCTTTACTGTAATGTTAAATGGCAGTAAAACCTTTCGTATTCACTTGAAAAATGACGAATCTTGAAGTCTAATATTTTGGAATGTTCTTAAAGTTTAAGAATACTGCAGTATAAACAGATGTGTGTGTTACAGCTTCGGAGTTTCTTATGAAAATTATCTATCTGTAAATGTGTTCGAAATTTTGAATAGGTGCTTTGGTAATAAGCAAAGACAGCCTTAACAGTAAGGTATAGATATAACTATCGGTTAATGTAAAGAAAATCACATTTATAAACATAAGCTATTATGAATGAGCAACTGCTAATCAGTAGTCATATTTACATGTGTAAGTCGTGTACTTATCTTTAGCTACATCGTGCATAAAAAGTACTGCAGTTAGAATTTTAAAAATTGTCAGAGTACTTATAAATATATCATTCTATATGCTGAACATAATTATAATTTTCAAAATTAAATTTAATAAAATGTAAAAAAAATTAATTTCATGATTCGAATTTCTCATAATTTTTAAGCAAATACTGTGCAAAACTCAAAATTTGTAAGTGCTTATTAGAAAAAAAATTACATTCCCTATATAGGAAATAACAACACCTCATAATATGCAAAATACAAGAAATATGTATAGAGTAGACGCTGTGGATACCCTAATCATAAAAAATTACTTTTGGATACAAACAAAAATAAATATATTTTTTCTCTATGGTGTGTGAATACAATTTAAATCGAAAGTTCTGTTAATCAAATTCTCATTGATAATATATTTAGGAAATCAGGAAACGTCCTCTAGTTTTTAAACACAAAATCAAAAAATACAAAATTTGAAGCATTTTAGTGTTGTATTAATTATAGAGAATAAAACCAAATTGGAATTATTTTTATTTCTAAAAGTATCCTTGGTTTAAAAAAAAAGTTTTTATTGGTATGAAACACTCTTTCGCTCTAATAAATACTTAAAATTAGGAAACGTTCAGTAAATACGCCCTTTTTTTTCTCTTCGATACAAAGTAGATTTTAAAAAAAATATATCTGTATATGTATAACGTAGGAAATTCTAAACTTGTTGGAAAAATGAATTCATTTAAACAAAAATTATAAATCTATTCAGGTATACTGATCCTTGAGCAATCATAAAGCTAAAACGTTTTATAAATTTTGAAGTAACTAGCCCCAAATTTTTTTTCGATTTTTGCTCCTCTTCTCAAAAACTACAATGTGACATCCTTAATTTGATTTTGTTTTTCATACGTATTACACCCATAAATTTCATTTTATATTTGAATAAATCAGAAAGTGCTGCATTTAAGTAATAAGTAACATATTAAATACCAGAAATTATGGAAGAGATAACTTTATGTTTTGTTGTTTTAAATTATTTAATTTTTATTTTTATACACACATTTATTTCTTAAGCTGAATAAATTATAAGAAGCTATCAGGTGAAATGCAATAACAACTTAATCTTAGTTTTATTGAAGAAATTTATGATAATTTAATCTTTATTGAAATAAAAAAAAAACGTTATTATTTCATGAATCTCTTATCAAATTTAATTCTAGCTGTGTAGTATATTAATAGGGATTAAATTGTCTGGATTACATCCAATGGAGCCATTATTTTAGATATTTTCTTTCCTAAGTTTGAAAAGTGATGAGTAATGTAAAATAATTAAAAGAGTGCAATTGTATCGCTGACATCATTAAATATTATGCAGTTATGCAACTGCTTACTCGTCAATTTTTCTGAAACAAGCATTTTTAATCAAACGTATTCATATTATTAATTTAACGATGGAATTTTTAAAAAAAATTGTGATGGAGAAATTCTACTAAAAAACAAATATGACATAATTCCGTTGTTCCGATGCTTTCGGAATATTATTTGAAACAGAATTATCAAATTCATCTTAATTTAAAAAAAGAAAATTTTTAAGTGTTGATTGGTATGAATTTATATTAACGTTCAGTATTAAAAAATAAGTATCTTTCACAGAATGATCAATGCAACATACAGGAGCCCTTGTCAGGCGTTATAGTCTTATGTCTTACAGTTTCAAAAATTGTAGAGTAAAAATTTTGATTTTAAAATTGTTTAATAAGGGAAATATATATACATGATACAATGAACGTGTTTAATACAAAAATTATAGTCATTAATTAATTATTTTTTCAGATTCACTTTTTTAATCAATTGTTTTTAATGATTTTTTTTAAAAAAAAGTTACCCAGGGGATATATCAATTTTAAAAGAATAAACTGGTTATGTTGCAAACGTTATTTTCTTAAAAAAAACTAAATCATGTATAGTAAAAAATTCAAACCATTATAATCTAAGCAAAGAGCACCATTTTAAAAATAAAAACTATTTAATACATTTTTTAGAACAACTGTTCTTAAAACTACTTGGAAAAATGAGAACTGAATGTTGCTTTGGTAACCTCAATGGAATGATGCTAATTTACACTCATGATAAAAAGAGATAATAAATTAAAATTTTAATAATGAGATTTATACATTCAGAATTTGTACATGAGGTAAATTACAACAAATTAATAAATAATTATTAGGCATTTCAATTACTCCATTCAAAGTACAATAATTATTACTTACTAATTTCCTAAATACTTGAGCTGTGAATTACTTAAAATTCGATCCAATACCCGTAATTTCAAAACCAATCTCTAAAAACTGATTAATTTTTATATAAAAAAATACCTATAAACTTTTTAAAATATTTTTTTCTTAAAAGAAGCGGTTCAGATCTGTTGAACAAAATCACTAAAATCGTCTCAAGTTTCGTTTTTGAACATCCGTTTCGGAAATGTTCGAACGGAATGACAAAAACATTTAACTCTGCCCTGGATTTCGCACTATCGCATAATCTATTTCCCAGCTGGTTTGTACCAGTGCATACGTGTTGCCATTAACCTTGAAAGTGTGCTTCATGGAGCAAAGAAAAAGCACCTTTCAAGTTTCCAACAAAATAACATGAAAAAAAAAGCCATGTTTTCAGTTAAAAACGTGATTGCAAAACAGAGTGCTATGACTTGCGGTGGATGGAGCATTACAAGCGCAAGGACAACTCAGAACACGACCATTTTATCCAAGAGACAGTATTCCTATCTTCCCTTCTTAAAGTTTGACTGCCTTATTAAATCCCTTCTTACAACTTAAAGTACTACGATTAAACTAACAACAACAAAAATTCAAGATGTCAAGCCACTTTGGCACGTATGCAATTCATTCTTGCAAAGAGGATAAAAATTTGGACTCGCCGAGGACGAGAATATTGTCCAATAAAAAAAAAAAGAACAAAAGATAGATTCTAAATGCATATAAATTAAGCTGCTGAGAATATATTGTCCTCGCGGGGACCATAATCAAAGCAAGTACTCAGCAAGAAATGATTTAAAACTACTCTGTTTTCTTTGTGCTCCTGAATGGATGCCATTTGAGGTCGGATTGGTTTATGAGCTTTCGCATAATAGGTACTTCTAAAGAGCAGTATTTAAACAACGCGGTAAAGCATTTGTTGTATTTATTTATTCGGACGAAGAGAGTAAATATCTAAACGTCACGAAAAAGAAAACTGTGCGTTGAAATCGTGTTTTAGACTAGGCAATTAAATTCTCACTGAGCTTTATTCTGAATTCGACCGGTTAATATTTGAAAAAATGTTGATTAATATTTTTAAGGCTTTTTTCGTGTAATGTTAAAGATTAGGACTCGAGACTGGGGCACTGTTTTCGATAACAAATGTCTGAACTCTAATATTACATCCTGGTTTCGCAATATTTTAGAGAGCAGCACATTTTATAATGTTACTCATTTCTAAATCTCAGTTCCTGTTTCAGGTGTAAAAAGTGTTTCATGTTTTGTCTTGTGTTCTGAAATGCTGATTGGGTTTGGAAAATTATAAGTTTAGGTAAAAAATAGCTCGTTTTCGGAATATTTTTAAATTTTAAGTATACCGCATCAAAAACGTGTGTACATGTTACAATATCACAAAATTATTTGAAAATTTCAAATATTTTGTGTCTGGAAATGTGTTCCAAGTTTCGATCGGGTTTTTTGACATTAGGCAATGACAGCCTTAAAGAGAGGAATCGGAAACATGGATTTGATGGTTAATTAACGTCGCACATAGAAGAAACATGAGGGTTGTTGGCGAAGAGCCTCGTAATTTTGAACAACAGCCTCATTACACAATGGGTCTTTGGTGGCACTACTCAACGATAACAATGCTACCTATTAGATAGTGATCATGACCACTCGGCTGCAACCACCATCGGAAACATGGAGATTATTTGCTATATTTAAAAAAAATTGCTTATTGATTTTTATATTACTTTTTAACTTCTTTCAAGGAACAAAAACTGTATTGATTTTTTTTTTTCATTATTAATATATTCAAACAAAACTGGTTCACCAAAAATGTACTGTAAATTTGAAAGAAATAGTCAAAATATTAAACTGAATAAAAAGTAATGCCTTAAATTGTTCGATTTTCGATTCTTTTTGTAAAGAATGCATACAATATAGCTAAATAATTTCTTAAAAATGCACATACCTGAAGAAATTTCTACAACTCGCATTCAATATCATATATCCGGGCACAGGTATCACAAAACAATGAGTAATAGTAACTATAACGGTTATTTTAAAATGTGTATAGTAGACATTAAAATGCTTCAGGCTATTTTTGTCTATTTTTCGCGGGGCATTTAAAAAAAAAAGATCACAGGAATTCGAGTAAAATTATCAGATTTGTGAGATTTTTAAAGTATTTTTTATTTTCATTACTTCATTTATTATTTTAAGCAACTTTTTAAAAAAAATTAATCATTTCCAAAAAGAAAAAAAAAAGGGGGTAGGGAAATTGTTGTTTTTTTATTCGAAATTTTGAGAAAAAAATATGCCTTTTATGAGAATGTAACATTCAATTTTTTATGAATAATTCACTCTGGGGCATATAAAATATCTTGGAACTTCTCAAAAAATTCCGTAAACTTTGCATAAATGTATAAAATAGTTTTTTTTCTACTAAAGAAAAAGAAACATTCTGTTTCATGTGTAATTTGCTTAATGTAATACATGTAGCCCAGCCAGGTTTTGTTAAATCTAACAAAACGAGCCCTTAAAACTCATATTTGAAAAATAACAGTGACCTTAAAATATAATTCAAGAGAGCATTCGATTTATTAAACCACAATAAACTTCCTCAGCCTTCAAAACTTAATTTTTAATAATATAAATATTCACGTACAGCATATCACTAGCATTATTTTAAAGCAATATCATTATTTATTTTGTTAAATTTTGAAGATCGTATTATTGGGTTTAGCACAGCTAAGAGAATATTTCTCACCTTAAATTTTTTTCGAAACGTAACACTTCTATAAATTTTTTGGAAAAAAGTCTCGTGTAAGTTTATTTCAACCAAACGATTTTTGATTATGTAATTCAGAGTTAAAAATATTTTTATAAGAAATGGCAAACGATTACCATCTAACAGCAGAACAATAATAATTTAATTAAGATACCACAATAGATATGAAATCTGAAAGCACACGAGCAAAAAAAAAAAAATCCGTTATCGAAATAATTAGTATTTGTACAGCGGTCATACTTTGTAGAGTTCGGTTATATCTCGGTTAACTACAAGTGTTTAGGATTAAAGTGTTTTACACTCTCGCACAAAAAAAAAAGCATTTAAATGACGTCCTTTCGAGATGACTGATGTGTTTTAAGAATCTTCAGAGGGATGCTTGAACAGTCTTTCGTTTGCCGACTTCCAGGGTACATATTAAGAGTAGAAAAAGCGCTTTCAGTGCTATATTGAAGCAAGAGGGTCATACTCTGAAAGTTATTGGCTTACTATGCATATACTCAATTCCCTTACTTATTTGACAAACCCTGAATAAGGACTTTACTTTTTTACAGATAAATTTATGCTCTCTAAATGTATTTGTTCTTGGTTGGTACTCGGTATACTCTTAGCATGTAGAAGATATACTCATAATGGAAATTCTGGATTAATTTCTTCAGTCTGTTTTATTATTTACTCTGTTAATTGTTAATTTTGTAATGAAGCATTGAAAATGGACTCGAGGACTCATGAATTAATATATTTATCATTCATCTTGTGATATATAAAAATAAATATTGAACAAAAAGGCTATATTTAATAGAAACGGGATAATTAGAGCAATATACACCCCCAGATCCAAACTTAGTATATCACATGAAATCTGAGTTCAATTATTATTAAAATGAGATTTGATAATATTACCTACTCACTGGGTTTTTTCTATCTCATCTTCAGCTCCTGCTTTTGACAGTTCCTGAGAAAAATATTTTACTAAAAATTATAAGACGTAGTTCATTTTTTAATCTATATGCATTCGCCAACTGTTGGAAGAGAATAAGAGCTCACCCGAAAAAAAAATGGAATCGATACAACATATGAAAATCATACTGAATGGAACAATAATCAGAACGAACTTAACACTCTTACTTGCTTTTTTGTTAAATTTATGTTCGAATTGATCTGTTATATTCGTTTTTATATCCTTGCGTGCCATTTACTATTCGTGCAAGTTAAAATATTGTATCTAACGAGACAATTTTGAATTGTTCTTTTTACTCTCTTTGTCGGAGGAATATGTTCGAATGCACAGAAAAAAAACTAAAATTTTATTGGAAAAGCGTTAATAACGGAAAAAAAAAAGTAGTGCTTGCTCTTGACACTTTTCAGATAAACGCACCCATTAAATAGATGCATTTTGAAATTTTTTTTTATTCAACTATAATTAAAAAAGTATTTACGAGTCATTTAAATCATAGATGATTTCTTTCAAAGTTTTCTCGATTGAATTTATATACTTTTTTATACATAATGTTTCTACAGTGTAGTAGTTCTATTTGAATAAATATTCAAACAGATTATTAAAGAATAAGAAAAAAGAATGTTTCTTTTGCTACTGTTTTTCTTTTAATATCAGTTGCATATCTGTTGTGATTTTTCCTTTGAAAAATAAAGGCACTGGGAAGTTTTAACCTTCAAAACTTCAACAACAAGAAAAGTTTCTTCTCAAAATCATTTGATTTCGCTTCGTTAAATGCCATCTATCCCATTTCTCACCTACATTTTATATCTATGTAAGAAGTTATTCTAAATATCCACTATCCAATGAATATACTGCTTCATAAAGAGGAAACTGTTAACAGCTAAACGAGCACGTTTCCACTTCCTCTAGGTTCCCATTCTCAAAACATCAGGAACCGCCTGACTTATTCATCATTTCGAAACAAATTAATTTACCTCTAAATCGAAACAACAAACAAACAAGAAAGTAAGAGAAACCGGCGTCTGTCGTTCGCGGCAACAAAAATAAACCTTCCATTCAGGCGAGAGAGAAAATATGCAAATAAGAGAAGTCTTGTTCGACGTGTCCTTGCTTCTCGCTGGCGTCCTTGCTACCATCTCAAGGATCCACGTGATTTTCTGCTTCGTCTCTTTCTCTGAAGCTATAAAAGCGGTTCCCTTTGTTCCTTTCCTGTCACTTTCCTCGATAAGAGAATTGGAAAATTAAGTATGCATGATTAAGAGTTCGCACCTCAATAGGACATGACATCTCCCAATTGCTTTTATCTTTTTTCCTGCCGAGACATCTGGAGCAGCACGTGTTCCTTGACTTGGAGTGACGGTTTTTAATTTCACCTGGTACTTCGAGGGAAATAAGATATGGCTTGTTACGTTTTCTGACACGTTAATAAGTATTTGGTAGTTAGTCGAGACCTTGTCAGAAGAAGGTGGACTCGTTTGCAACACACTTGGAGAAATGTTATCTCTGCGAGTTATGAAATAACTACGTTGCAGAAGTATTCAATGCTAGAGGGAATAAATGTGGTAACTTATAGAGATTGCAATACCGGTAAATTTCCGAATTTTAATCTCAAATTGTTAGCAGCAATTCTAAATGGTTTTTACCGGAAATTTGGTAAATTATATAGGTAACTATAACATACTTTTCCTTCGACATTTACAATTACGTTACTCACGAAAGATAAACTTAACTTATTTATGAAAACAAAGCAGAAATACAACAAAATATTCCTCCTTTGGCACAAATACATGAAATAAATTAATAATACATTAATAAAATCATCAAAAAAGAAAATTTTTTACATCAAAACATAAGAAAGGAAATATACAGTACTACCTCCCAATAAGGGACACCCATCGCACCAGGCATTTTGTACCTTAAATAGACGTGTCCCTTAATAAAAAAAGCAAATATATACACTATTCAAAGGTACTGGGAGAAACAAGAATTATCCCTTAAATAGAGGCCCCCTTTATTCAGAGATTTCCCTTACATTCTATAATAATAATTATTAAATTCTATCTTTAAGAATTATTAAAACAACAAATGTAGAAGCTGAAAGATTTTATTTGCGGCAGGATTGCTTTATAAAAAAAATCAAAATTAGAAGACTGATTATTATTAGTTGCTCATTTATGTTCCCCAAGACCCCTATATACCAGCCATGAGGAAGTGGTAGCCTAGTGATCATGGCCACGAATTCTAGTCCGGCGCCGTTGCATCAGTCGTGAGTTCGAGTCCTGATGCCCCTAAAGATCAGTCTTACAGAAAGGCTGTTGAATATGTCAAGGCTCAAAGTCCGTTTATTTCCGGGGGTGGCAGTTGAGCATGGAGGTGCCAGCGCAGGTATCCTCACCGTTACTTGATTGTCGTTCAAATTATGTGGTCTGTCGTTCAAAGCTCTTTGTCTTCGCAGATTTTGACGTGTATTTATATATAAATAAGACTTTCGAAGACTTAAAGGCCTTTTTTCCAGGAGGGGAGGGAGGGGGTCATGCCTTTGAGCTCCAAACTCTTGCTGGTGAGGTCGAACTACCTTGGTGATTTTCGAATATATATAATGTGTTGCCTCCAAGTGCAACATTAGAAACATTCATCATTTAATCGCGGCTCTTGAGCAAAAAAGTTTTGAAAATAAATATGCTCTTGTGCAGATCAAAATGTGCTACATTATAATGTTGGACTATTCGCGAGTTTTTCTTCACTAATCTCGGGGACATTTCAGTAATTTAAACTGCATAAAATCGCAATTTCTTCTCAACCAAAATGAAATAGACTAGTGTATGTGAAAAGTATTTGAATTAGAACAAATAATTTGGTAAGCTAAGACTTTATTCTTAAATTGTAATTTAGGAATTATGAGTTAAGTGGGATTTTAGAGAGAATGACTTTATCTATAGTCTCTAGTGGTTATTAAAGTATCTTGTCTCACTCTTACGTTCTTCAGTTGGAGTCTGGTAATTATTGATTCTTTAATTAAACTAAAACATAGTATACAACTAAATAATGAAAATAAATAAGTATATATACATATTTATATATGCGAAAACAGTACTGTAAAATGGTTGACAATCTACACGTATGTAAACAGTTTTGTTTTGAAAAAGGAAAGAACTATTAAAATACTTTTAAGTGTCTTATTTAAAAAAAAACTCATGCAAAAATGATGTAATTATGGATATCTCATTCATTTACATTTTTTAAACTCAGAATATATTTTTTCAATTGGACAAAGTATTACAATGCCAATATCAAGTGAATTTTTAAAAGGCGACTCATAAATGAAAATTAGTTTTACTTTTTGTCATTTTTAGTTAAAATGCTGCTAATTAAAAAGGAAAAACAAAAGAAAGAAACAAAAAAAATCTCACATTCTCTTATCATTTTGTATAATGTATCAATTGCATATTTCCAGTTGAGATTTAATTTCAAAATAAAAAGACATATTTTTAAAAATATCATTAAATTTAATATTATTTCATATTATTATATTTTTTATTAAATTTGGTAAGCGTTAAATATTTGGTAAGCGTTTTTGTACAATGAAGTTTTTTTTTTTTTTTGTGTCAATTCTTAAAATGTGAATATATTTGCATCAATCAGTGTTCTGAAATTTATTAACTAACTTTCAATTTCATTTTTAAATTCCAAATATTATTATTTCACACTCTCCCTATACATATATCTTTTTCAAATTTTCAATCAATAGTAAAATACTTTTTATTCATCCACTCAAGTTCAAATACATTTTTTTAAACTTGTAGTGGATAACACTTGATGTTAATACAAGTTTTTCAAATATTAATTCGTTTAATTCAATTTAATTGGAGAAAATGCAGTTTAGCCCAACCTTTTGCACTATTTCAAAAATTGACAAACTTGTCGATTTTTTTGGCAGAACGTTAAGTCGCAAAGCGGTCAAGAGTAGCCGCATTTAGCAAAATACCGCCAAATAATTCCTGTCACCAAGAGTGATTGGGCTAAACTGCATTCCAACTATTTAATTTACCGGATGAATTAATAAACATACCAATGCTTCTACTATGTCATTTGTCTTGCAATGGCCAAGTTGATAGAGCGTCAGCGTAGAATCTTCATGCCTTCGGATCGAAGCATAAATTTTTTTTATGTGACTTTCAAGTAATTAATTTTGGTTTTATATGGGAGAAAAATTTTTTCTTATATAAGATATTTAGCAGGATATAAATTTAGGAATAAATATCGTCAGTGACGAAGCGTGTAGATCGCTGGAAAAGAATTTATTTTGCCACTTAATATTAGGATTCTGTCATATGTATATATACATATCTATATTAATTGTAATTATTTAATAAAAAGTAAATAAAATAAAAAAATTTCTTTGTTGACCTAAGTAGGAAATGACTTAATTTTTTTATATATATCTTGTTATCCATAAAATGTGTTTGAAAATAGCATTCTACTTTTGTTCTGGAACACAGCAGTTATAATATACACTTTATTATTCCAACAAAAATAATATTGTTTTAATATTTCACACAAAAGAAATATTATAAATGCTTAACAAAATACAATAAATCTTTATTTTGAAATATGAATTTATTTTAGAATTTTGAAATATGTATTTATTTTAGAATTTTGAAATAGGTATTAAAATATAAAAAATATTTTGAACAGTATAAATAAATTTAATAAAGAAAATAAAATAAATTTAATAATATAAATATTTGAAAAATATGGGGGGAAAAATTCGAAATGTGTATGAAATATTATTATTTTGAAATATGTATGAAATATTATTATTTTGAAATATGTATGAAATATTATTATTTTGAAATATGTATTTATTTTAACTATCATCTATTAACAAGAAACGATGTACTGAATCTTAAATTTGCTAATCAAAACGCTTTACACTTCTTAATGAACAATTTTAACTGTCACAGTAATATTTTTTAAATGTTGATGATCTTTTATTTATATATATATATATATATATATTTATGCAATCTTTTAAACATCTGCAATTTTTTTATTTATAAATGTTCATGGTAACATATGGCTAAATATCAATTACAAAAAATTTAAATTTTCATAATCAGTTGCATTTATACTTTTTCGATCATAAACGTACAAATATTTCTTAAGGACATAATAGAATAACAGTTTTTTTTCCATCAAATGAAACACAAATAATCAATTAAAAAAAACTGTTGATTTTTAAAATCAACAAGCATGGCTTTTGGGAAATGCGAAAGATTCTCGCTGGAACTGGTTTTTCACATGTATTTCTCTTCAACTGACCTTATGGCTATTTCTATGACGTTATTTAACTGTGAAAAGGGTACATTATCTTTACTGTATATAAACTGATAGTGAAAGAGATAGGTGGTTGGGGAAGCAGCTGTACGAGAATTGGAGATTGGATAAATTGAGAAAGGTTTGAATATCGAGACTAGACGTGTTGTTATGTTGGGAAGAGAGAGAAAAATTGTATTCGATGCCTGGTGTCAAGAGATTACACGATAGAGATTGAAGTTGGATTCGTTCTGACTTGGACCATTTTAGAAAAGTAATTATTTTTGATAATCTGTTGTTGAGGACACGTGAACGAGATTGATGCCAATGATTGAGTTCTAGATCATTTTAAGCTTCTAATAAATATCAGTTTGATTTTCTGTGTGAACTTTCTTAAGTTGTGATGGTTTAAATACGTGAATGATAGTGAAGCGGAGGCGTCACAACCAAAGACGAGATGGTTTTTCAGATAAATTGTGTTCCTTCTTCAGTTCACTGATTTTGTGCCACGCTGTCTGCTTGAAATATTTGTGCAGCTATTATGAAAAGATATAAAGTAATTTTTGGAAGATTGTGATAAAAATTTCGTAATAAAACAACCACAAAAATGTAGACAAGTATTTTAAAAGTCGTGCTTTGAGAAAACAAACTATTGATTTATTAATATAAAAAGAGATATAATGTGAACCCACACACATGCCTCTTTAATGTATAGCGTTTACCATAAAATAAGAAATATAAAGACATTACCTATATCGCTTTGTGGCTTAGGAGATAGTTAAAACAGAGCAAACAAAAGAAAAGATTTCGTTATAAGAGACGAGGAAAAGTTTTAGTAATATTTTGAAGCATCATCAGATGTTTTCAAAAATCAAGAATGTATTGAGAAAATTGGGTTTTTTTCCTTTAACTATTTACTTATGGCTAGCTTATTCAAGCTATCGCTCACCGAATAAACTGTTTAGTTTAGTTAGGATAAGTGCGCATATATAACCCATAGTTCTCGGAGTTATTTGTCGTTTGTTGGCGTTCAACAGAAAATGCCGTACAATTTTTGTAAAAAAATTTATTCAATTTTTGAAGACTTCTCAAAAATTACTTTTGAAAAATTCCTAACTATCGCATTTAAAATCACATGTACAAAATATAAAGATATTACTTTTAGCAATTTTTACTGATGTGATAAGAAATTATAAAAACAGTCTAGTTAACTATTGTATTTGTTACTAATTATTGTAATGTATTTTCAACTTCTTGCTCTGTTGCTTTTGTCTTCTTGTAAATCTCTTAAAATGCATTAAGGCATTTGTTGCGATAGAATGAAATCAAGGCAGCAAGATTTTCTTTCAAAATCATTTTTATTCTAATGAAATCTAAAATTTTAAGGAACGTTCCCTTCCTTTATTTTATCTTTTGCTAACACCACTCTTGAAAAATGTCCATGGATATGCTACATAGCTGTAAAATAAATGTAGCCGAATCTCTTAAAATTGGAAAAATGTAACTAAATCTATTTAAAATATGCACTTTTGCAAAACAAATAAAATTTATAGAATTTTAGCCTTTGATTTAAATTTAGCAGAGATAACCATAACTCAAAATATTTAAGTAATATTTAAGGACCTAAAGGTTGAAATACCCTCTATTCCTTTGTCCGCATGCCCGGAAATGGTTAGAGTGAGGTAAATATATTTTTCGTAATAATAAAAAGATAAATATGATTGAAAATAGCGAAAAGTAAATATAATTATTATAGAATGTACTGTAAAATTAATCCTTTTAGAAGCAAAATAACAAGTTTTACAGCGAAAGGCTTCGAAATCAATGTTGGCTGACTGCTTACCAATTACTCGTACACGTATGCGCGCGCCAATGTACAGCTGTTGACAAGGAATCGTTCATCTATAGTTATACGATAGTTTATTTAATAGATGACAGTAATCGTTTTATTATTTTTATCCTGGGAACTAATGAGTTGAGCTTAACCCCTTGAACTTAATACCCTTTTGACTCTGAACTAATCGTGGAACTATCAAGTTGGTAGAATGCGCGTACCCTTTGAACTTAATACTCTTTTGACTTACAACATATGTTGCGCGATTAAAAATTGATTATGCGCTTGCCCTTGCAAGTTAAAGCTTAGCAAATAAAAGGCATGCATTCGGTATGAGAGAGAAGGAAAAAACTTTGTAAAATTTCTTTCAAATGTTGAAATTATAATATCAAATGTTTCCAAAAATCAAGAACATGTTGTAAAAATCAGATAAACGTGAAAAAATCACATTTTAGATAATTTTCCAATAATAAAACTAAATAATTATTTTTCTTTAAATTTGTTACCTAATATTTTCAAAATTGATTTTCTATATTTTTGACATTTTATTCGCCACAAATAAATTTCTAAGCAAATAACGCCAAAATTAAAAATTCGATTATATTGTAATTGTTGGAATGAAGAAATGCATGGCGAATTATCTTTTGGTCGGTGATCCTATTACCCCTCTCTTCATTTAGCGTAAATTAATGTTGAGCAGGAATACGGATTTAAATGTAGTGATCCTTATATTGACATTTTTCAGAATGAATAACTGGAGCTATACTCAGTAAAGGTGTGTTAACGTTTCCAGCAAGTGTTCTTTGAAAATATTTTGTTAAATTTTAGGAAGAAAATTTTCCAATGTTTTTAGAAACTAGAAAGTTATTTATTTGTTAGAAATATTTTTTAGTCTTTGAATATAAATATTTCTAATATCGAGGAATTCAAATTTCTGAAATGGTTATATTATCACGAATGTGAATGCAGCGTTCTTTATTTTAAATTATACTGGGAACAAAATTATCTATGCCTGTACGTTAATTTAAAAATTACGTCATCTTTTTCGAATGATTCATAATTATGAAAAAACCCTGCTTAATCATTTGCCCTTGATATGTCACATTTGTATGAATGACATTGAGAATTTTCCGGTTAAAAACATCTTTTTTTTAGTTAAAGAAACCTACCTCTCCACCTTATTTTAGAGCAACGTGTAACAATTCCTTATGACTTAGAAACAAACATTCTGTTTTTTACTTAGGAAGCTTTATATATGAACACAGTGAAAGAAAAAGAAGCTGTAAGAGATCTCTCTGCAATAAATAGAATTAATTTTTCAATAAACAAAAGAAAAATTTTAATTCATTTTGCATCAAAGACAGAATAGTTGCAATCAAAGCTCCCTTCTACGAGCCATTTTGATTTCGTGAAAAGGTTTTTTTTAATCCTGTGAAGCATCTACATTCTTCCTCAAATGTAAACTATTGAATTTATTTGAATGCAAAAAAATTGCAACCGAAGACACAAATAATGAAGGTTTTTGCAGAATTACATTTTAGCCTCGATTTTTGAAAATATTTAAAAATATTTTTAATTAATAGAAAAACCAGAAACGAAGAATTAAAATATGTCTCAAATCTCTCTTAAAAATCGGAAGGAAAACGTTAATTCCGCAGTTTTAGTTTAGTTTTTATTAACGTCACTCAGAAGCAACACGAGGGCTATTGGCGACGGACCTCAGTCAAGTGACGACGTCAGCACCTATTCTGGCACCCCCTCACCTAACTTCCACGCCACGCCAACGGGAGGACTTTGAGCCCCGACAGATTTAACATGCATCAGCTCCGGCTACACGGCTGGTCGAACCCACGACTGAACGAAAACCGCCGGCCACAAATCCGAAACCATGACCACTAGGCTACCGCGGCCACCGTTAATTCTGCAGAAACTTGCATTATTTTTTGTTCTTTTGGCTAAACCTTTTCATTGTATTCAAATAGATAAAATTTTCTAGATTTGAGGAAGAAAGTGTGTGTAGAACTTCTATAGGATTAACGTTACGTTCTCGAAATCAAAATAGCCTTAAATAGATCGATTGAGTACTTACAAAAATGTTTCTATTTGATTTTCATTGTTTTCATCAAATCGCATTCAAAAGCAACACGGGAGCTATTGGGGACGGACTTCGTACTTTTGAACCTCGGTCAAATGACGAGGTCGACTCCTGAGCTGTCACTTTTCAAACTTCCGCACCACTCTTTGGAACACGACCACATTTGACGCGCATTAGCGACACTACACGGTGGATCTTTAGTAGCATTACGACTCGAACCGACGACCCGACGAAAGCAATGCCTGCAACGTGTTCGCTACAGGTTCACAAAGCATAGTGGCCACAAAATGCTTCTAAATTTTAATGTTATCTAAGTAATTTTTATAAAAAATATTTTCTTTATTGAAATCTTTTAACAGCTATGGATGAATGTAAGGAAAGTGGGAGGAGAGAGGGATTTTACAAATAGTCAACAAGTTTGTGCAAAGTCAACAAAATTTTAGATACACTTCTTATATCGCCTATGCGGCAAATGACACAAACGCTATTACATTATCTAAATGGAAAATGTAATAAAATAGCTTTAAGTGCGCTTCTATTACTCACAAAGTAGTTGACTTTACTATTTGTATACAGTATTCATACTAGATTCGTTTAATACAAAGATGATTTTTCGATATATATCATTTTTCCCTTTCTCCGATTAACCCGAATTGGTTCTAGTTGTGTTCCAAAGTTACGCTTAATTTCTTAGAGATCATTCCCACATATATTAAATTCAAACTCAAAACAAATTTTTGTTCATTTCCATCTTATTAAAGAATACAAAGTTCTTCAAGAGAAAACATCGAAAAGAATGAATCATACCTACCAACTTTTCCACAAAAGAGGAGAAAAAAAATATATATATAACCTCAAATATTAATAAAATATAAAACCCACCAAAACCACTTCCCACCTCATAAAGCGATCTTAGAAAGCAAGACAAAATCCACCGCCCCCGTCGTTCGTGACCGCCGTCTTACATCAACCGCAGAGATCCCGCAGAAAGTTTCCGCAGATGATTATCAAAAAGGACAGCGTTCGCCGATTTAGGAAATCATCAGCCACTGCCTTTTGTCGGCTCTTTTCGAGTGTCGGGTCACGTCCTGGATTTATGACACGGGGGGAGGGGGGGTACTCATTTAGAGATGGCATCGAGAGTCATCCATGGATCGATGCCGGAATTATTGACGCATCGCCCGCGTTATCGAATTAGGAAAGGGGGACACATTCGAAGGTTTGCTCTCTGTCGAGAAGAAATCGATAGGTGTAGTTTTTGTTGTTATTGTACAGCATATATATGCCGAAGCACGTCGCATAAATTGAATTCGGAACATATGAATGGCATCATCGACAAATATGGACTTATTAATTTTTTTTCCTTGTTCGATATGAGGCATCTTTTTGCTCGTTTTGCTGTACTGTGTTATGATGCATTAATGGAACTCTAGTCGAAAAACTCTATTTCCTATCAGAGTAGAGATAAGGTAACAATCTACCGTTACCCATAACGATTACATGCCTCTGAATTATAATTAATATTCAAATATTTGTGAATAAGGCCTGAAAATTAAAGTCAAGGTATTTAAAAAAGAATTGGAAATATTAGAATTTAAGAATTAGTTTTAAAATTTTAATAAGTAATCATTATAAAATCATGATAGAGAAATTAATTTCCGTTAGAATATTACTGGAGGTGAGGAGAGAGTGGAGAGGAGAGTGCACCGTTCAAACAAAGAGCAGCGCAGTCAAGCCGGTGAGGGGGAGAGTTCGCGTTTCCAATTCAATGAAGAATCGGGAACGTGAATTCTCATTGGTCGAAAGAGAGGGACCCTATCGTTAGTTATAATTTAGTTTTCGTGGGGAATACGCAGTGAAAGATGGCCGGGAAATTCTTCCAATCCCGTGGCGTAGAGGGTGGTTTGGGATCCGGTGCAGTAAGAAATACCGTAACCAGTAAACAGAATCAAAACTATAGTTAAACAAGGCTTATGAGGAGTTCGTAGGGTCTTTGGAATGTTTTAGTGTTGTCTTACTTATTAAAAAAAATTTCGGTGATTTTCTTACTTAGCTATTTTATGATTACTTTATACGTTGTTCTGAAATCCCCATTTCTCATGAACCAGAACATGTGAATAATCCCTCTATAATGCAGTACTTCACCTTTCCAGCCGTGTATCCGGAGCTGATGCACGTTAAATCTGTCGCGGTCCAAAGTCCTCCCTTTCGCATGGTGTGGGAGTTAGGAGAAGGGAGGGGGCAGCTCAGGTGTCGTCCTCGTCACTTGACCAAGGTTCAAAATTATGAAGTCTATCGCCAATAGCTCTCGTGTTGATTCTAGTGCAACGTTAATAAAAACTAAACTAAAAAATTTCCGGCCTTGCTAGTAATCCGTCTTTTCTCACAGACGTTATTTTGAGCCTTCTATATAATTCAATAAAATAATGTAGGTTATCAATACAAAACAATACAGTTTTTGTACATTTAGTTATTTCGCGTGTTTAACGCTTTATTAGCATGCACTGTATTAAATTTTAGACGTAAACACATAGTGTTTGCTGTTAGGGATAGTTTTTCGGCGAACTGTTACGGCACTGTAATGAAGGATTAATTTAGGGGGAGGGGTCCAAAGGCACCAGTTTTTGAAGACAAATAGTGTTGTTAAGGAAAGTTGGTGTTATTATTCTGTTCTGCCTTTTGATAAACAACGTCAAAACTAATCTGACACTGATTCGTAGTCTATTTTGGTTTGCAGCCATTTGTTATCAAATCAAAATTTAATTGGTGCCTTCGTCGAGTTATCCCCGTCGATGAAATTTGGATATACATTATACACTGGAAATCGAGGAACAATCAAAACAATACGTTGCTCCCAATAAATGCGCTCCAAAATACGTGAAGGCGGTCGGATCATCCGAAAAAGTTATGGTGACGATTTTTTCAATTGGAAAGGGCATCATACTCTCGGACTTCCTTGAAAAATGAAAAACGATCGCTAGACAATACAATAACGTGTGAGTTACGGCACTCCTACTTCCCAATCGTAACACGGGTATTTTTTGAGCTCCCCTTGTAGTACGTGCTTAGTTAATCAGGTGTCGTACTCGTAACTTAACCATGGTTCGTAATAATGAAAACCGTCGTCACTAGCCACATAATACGGCAAATCCAATTGCCGGAAGCTCAACCTGGAAAACTGAATTATAAGAATTCAGATTAACCATGTAGACCTTATTAAGAACACCCTGATGGAAGACACGCACGGCGAACATGATTTTGAATTCGTCGGTGTAAATCTCCCACTCGGAGGGCCCCGAAACTTTGTTAAGAAAAGGAATTTGTTTTTCAGGATGAATAGGTCCCAGCGAAATATTTGAATCGAATGGAATTTTATTAATCAGGTGTAAAAAGTTGGGATTATACTGCTTCCAAATCTGATATTTGAGAAAATGAAATTTTAGGGTATGGTGAATAGGGTGAACACCCCGGCAGTTACCCGCAAAGCAGCAGTTGGAGACGTCCTATAGGCTTGGTAATTTTTAAAAGGTATTATCTGAATGGAATTTAACTCGGTAATTTGAGAGGAGGTTAGAGCATTACCCCAGACTCCTGCACTATAGACTATTGTGGGTTAAACAACAGGGTACCAGAAATAAATCAATCTTTATTAATATCATTAAAGAAAAATAGGCAACTTATTCTACGTGTTGGAGCTTAAATTGGGTTTGGACCCCATCGGAGAATATTACAATGAAACTCCGCATTCTTTTGCAAAGCTCGTTGTCGTTGATGGCGAAAGGATTAATGTCCCTGCCCCTCAGTATCATATAATTAAGATTTTAAAAAATAAGCTTCTTTCTGACTGTTAGTCTTAGTGGTCAACTTGTAATACCGATATTCTGGTTCAGTCTTGTATCCCAAGATCAAATATGAATTTTTATTCCAAAATCAGATTTAATTACCTGCTTCTTAACTGGTCATGATTCCTTCTTTTGTTATTTAAATCGGTTCCATTTGAAAAATACAAAGTTATTGTGGCTCTGTTGGAGATACTGACAGTATTTTCTCGCTTGCCATTTACCAAAAGTTTCAATTTAAATCGTCCTGTTGTTGAACCAAAACCTATTTAGCTTAGGGGTCTGTGTGTGAAACCTCCTAGGTTGCATTTCAAGCGTAAATCCCATTTTCTTACTACTCGTAAAATTTCCCAAAAAATTTCACAAATGTTTCAGTTTTCGATTACATTTCTGAATATTTCAATTTTTCTTTTTGTGTTCATTTCATGTTCGAAAGTTTTGGCCGTCCGTCGCCAAGCAGATGGACTGTGGGCGTCAGTCATAGTGTCATCATCCGTTGTTAGCAGGAATTCGTGACGTCAATGGGATGCAGATTAAAAAACATTCCAAAAAAAGAAAAATGAAAAAGGGGAAGTGTTAGAGCTATGACATCACACTCTGTAAACGCATTGTTAGCTTTAATTTTCTTTTGAATTTCGAGATTTGTAACATATTTTGTTCTTCATTCGAACATGTACTGTACCCTATATTGTAAAAAAATTTCTTTATGCCAATAAATGCTGAGTGTGGGGAGGATTGTCTCTGGGGAGTGCGGTTTGTAGCTCTAAGCACTTTAGGTGAGCTCGGTCCCCTTAGGCATTCTACCAATTGCCCTTGTGTTGCTTCTAAGCGAGACTTTCATAAACAATCACAACTACTTTGAATGGAGTGAGTAGACGATAAATTTTGAAAACTTTCCTCTTTGCAGCTCTCGTCTATTAATTTTATCATTGTCGGAAAACACGTTTATATTATATAAGATCCTTTACCACGAAATAAAATTTTGCAGACATGCGAAGAAATATTGAGATATTTGGTGTGATGCCCCCTTTATGATGATAAAAGAGCTCAATACGCACTTGTTTCTGTAAGCATTGATTATACAAACGCTGTTACTTTTCTTGACAGCAAATATTAAATGCTCCCTATTAAACCAACGTTGCCTATCTCTTCATAATTGAAAGTTGTTTAAATGAATTCCAAACGGGAAAGAGGCCATCCTTAAGTGATCGTGTCTGGTTTACTGAGGGAAGTTTGAGATGCGGGTAATGATCGTTAAAACTAGCCTCCAACCGATGAGCCTAATTTGTCTGAAGATATTAAAGCTCACCTTCAGCGCTCTTCTGGGAAGTCTCTAAAGAGGGTAACCGTCGTAAACTGAAAGTATCACATAGAACACTTCGAGACAATTTAAGATTCTATCTAACAAGCTGAAAATAATGAAAACCAGAGAATTTTCTCTCAGAACTGTGCTGGCGCCTTTGGCGCACTCCTCATTGGTTATCGGCATGTTCCGACACCTTTGCTTGGGGGGCGGACGTTGACCTAACAGCTCAATTGGTAAATAAAAGTCGTACATGATTGTGACTCTCCCAAGTGCAAAGTTTTCCTGCAGAAAATAAATATTTCTTATGACTCTAAAGTAAAATAAAATTTATCTCCCCTTCAATATAAATAAAACAAAGATTTAAATAAACATATAAAGTTCAAGTTAATAATTTTAAAATTCTCTCCTTAAATTTTTAATTTCAAGTAATAAATTTTTATTTCAGTATTAATACTAATGGTTTAATTAATTTTTCTAAAATAACTTAAACTAATTTTCATCAATGTAAAATTCTCTCCCCAAGTATGTGTGTTCAAATGTAGATCCAAAGTTCACTCTCATTTTACTTTTCATCCAAATGGTGATAAAGACCCGAAAGTTTTAAGAACTCCAAGAAACCGATTGTATCTACTACAGGGTTGTCATAGATTTGATTTATCTCCAAAAAAGTACACATTATATGTGCCTAAGCTAGCATTATATTTAATGATAATATAATTTGATAATTATGTGCATTTAAACACCATTACGTTAGTCAAAACCTGGTAAGGAAGTAATTCCAATAATTAAAAATTAAAATAGTATATAATAAATCATTACTGGACCCTATTGTGTAATAAGTAATATGCCACTTCATAAGAATAAACAAATAAAATATAAACGAAATAAATAAATAAATATTCATATTTAACTATTAAAGAAAGCACTTTATGCTATATTATATACTTGTATCACATATATTTTGTTGATGAGGATAGTTTGGCCAATAATTCTAGAAAAATCCAGCCCAACAGTCGGAAGCATGTTGCAACAATAAATATATTATCCATCATTGTTTTTCTTTTCTTCAAATTATGGTGTTCTATAGTTTTTCAATATTTATATCTTTTTGAGACAATTCTGGTGGCTGTCAATTATTATTTCTTTATATAATTTACTTTATTTAGAAAATTTCTATGGAAAATGTTTTTCTTGTATAGATAAATTTGCATACTTATTTTTTATTCCTTTTTCGTTGTTTACAATGTTTTGTCTTTGTAATTTTTAGAGCTTGGTGGATTGGATTTGTCTCCTATGTTGTAATAATTATTGCAGTTAATTGATTGCATCGTGTTGAAATTTTCATCGCGATATTTCATGGTTTAATAAGTTTTATTCGTACTTAAATGTATAGATATATACTTCATTGGTGCTGCACAAAAATAAAATTTCGGTTTCGTTCGCGTTTCATTCTCGTACAGTTGTATTTAAACACTTTCAATCTTTCCCTTTCTCTCGAACATTTTTATATAATTCAAATTCACATTTGAAGTATTCCTTTTTTTTTTTTTTTGCGGTAGTATGGGGGAATGGTCTAGAATTGCAAAAGTCGTACGTCGAGGAGAAAGTGTATTTTCCACGTAATATTTTTTTTAAAAAAACTCGTACTTTGCAAAATGAAGAACTGGTTATACTCACAGATTACAAGTTATATATCTCAATTTTTTTGTAGCGTAAAATATGTCTTTCAATCTCTCTCTCTCTCTCTCCCTACGGTTTTGTACGTGGACGCAAATTGTTTCCATTGTGTTGTAGAATCAAAACTTCATACCACTAAAAACCACCCACTAAAATGAATTAAATTCGAAAACGAGTAAATTCATTGAATATTTATTCATTATAAATTATATTTTAATTTACCTTTAGGCCGTTAAGCGTAAACTATCATTTAAAAGAGTAGTATCATTTATTTAAAATACATGAATCTTATAATTATAATACGAATGACTCCTAAAAGGAAAAATTAAGACATTTACAATTCCAAGTGAAAATTCTCTCTTTTCATGCAATGTTATAGATTTCTCATTTACACGGAAGTCTAAATCTCTCTTTTAGTTTCGAGGAATAAATCTTCTTACCAGAGGATAAAAATATCGTTGTAGTCGAATAGAACTAATTGCTCGGCTTAGATAAAGGTAAAAGGAGACGTTTAAATGGATGGTACTCAACGGACGTGTTAAAAGAATGGGTTGGAAAGGGCGAGGTTTAACACATCCCCTGAGAAGCAACCATTTAGACCTTTTGCTAAATTTAGAGTTAATCTTTATATTAGTACTTTTTTTTTTATTCCTCTTGAATTTTATTGATTTCATTTTTTTTATGGAAAAGCTTCCGTGTAACGATTCTTATTAGAATCTAGAAATAATTTTGATTTTATTTTCACAGGTGAGAGGATTCTCTCTTTTTTAAGCATCCGGTAATTTTAAAGAATGTTATTTGATAGAAATTATAATAAACATGATTTAATCATACATAAACTTAAGTCATCAAAAATGTATTTGTTTTACTTAAGTATGGTATGAATCTGAATAACTTTTGATTAAAAGTATTTATAATGATGATAGAAAAACCTCAAATTTATTTACTTATTTTAGCTTCAATTGCTTATCTGATCAATATCGGGGGAAACACGTCGTTTCAGAAACCTCTTCATTCGTATGAATGTTATTAGATTTTTTTTTTCAGGGATTGAATACAAGATAAGATAATTTTTTTTTAAAAAAAAAGATATTATGGAAAAATATCATTACGCATTCTTAAAATTGTTTGACTCGTATTAATGTAATATAAACTTGAGTAAGAAATGCTTTGTTTAATTTCTTTTGATGTATACATATATTTCGGTTGCAGATCGCAAAATATAATCTCTTTAATAAATAATTTTCGATTGCAGCACCATAATGCTAAATCAGTATTACCTTTATTTATAATCTGGTAGCGTCCCGATTTCGCTACTCATAATTTCTGCTTGAAATCTCACTAAATAATTAGTCCCTTAAGGAATCAGACTGTCGTTGTAATTGTTTCAACGTCATATTGAGAAGCAACACAAAGGCTGTTGATGACATACCTCGTCCTTTTGAACCTCTATCAAATGACAAAGGCGATACCTGAGCAACACCTCCCTCTCCAAACTTCCACATCCCACGGCAACGGGAGGACTTGGGGCCTCGACCAGATTTTAAAGCCAACCACGAGTCCGTGACCATGACCAATGGGCTACCACGCCCATTTGCATAATCAGGTAGTCAAATATTTAAGCTAATTTTATTATTATTTAAAAATAATCAAAAATCAATATTGTTAGAAAGTGAAGATGAAACTTTCTCGTGTCTAAACACAAATGATTAATTGAAAATCTACTTATCTTTATAATTTCAGAATGAATTCGAGTCAGAAGCAATTAAGCTTGATCCAGTTTTAATCTCGCCATCGGATGATTGTTTTATCTCATAGTACTAAATGTCATATGCATAAATTACTCTACAAACTTATATGGGCACTTTCAATCTCACAGTCTGATCTCTCTTATTCACCGAACTTCAACACATTAATGCTAATTTAAATGTCACATTTTAATCACAAGTAGACGCTCTGAAATCAAATAACGTCATATGGTATCCCCATAAGGTTAGCGTAAGAGTTAGCCCTGTTAAAATATTTTCCCCGCGCTTTTGATTTACAATACATCTGCTCTTTAAAAGTAAGATTTTCGAATATTCATTAATCTGAATTCAATCTCTATTTATATCCGTACTTCGTGCGTCAGTTAAATAAAGGTTGTCTGGGAGACAGTGTTCTTTGTCATTTATCTAAAGCAACATAAAAGCATGAATTTAAGCAGAACATTTTGTTGTTTCACAGCTGAAACTTTTATGTAAATATTGTAATTAGTGAGGCAAATAAATTAACGATTCGTTCCGTGTAATTTCTACAAAATTAGAAAGGAAGACGTCAATCGAGATCTAGGTTCAAGGTCTTAAAACAATGAGAAAACGCAAAAGTTCTTCGCAAAAATGCACGAAATTAGTTCGCCTTGATTATAATTTTAAATATTCTTATTAATGGTTGTTATTGAATTTTTAAAAAATATGTTCGAAGTAAAGAGATAAATGTGTGATTGGTGTCCTCGTGGCATTTACCCATTCTTGGAACAAAAAGTAACATTCTTTCCACATTTAATTTAAATAATTTAGATTAAATTTAGCAACCACGTATGAGTTATTTTTGCTGATGAAGAAAATTTCCAAAATCAACCGGTTATTGGTACTTCTGAAGATGACTCAAGGTCAAGGACAAAAATTACCAAAAAAAGGGGGGAGGGAGGGAAAAGAACTGCAAAATTTCTACAAAACTATTATTTAAATGACCGAAGATTTCATTCATTCACTTATTATTAAAATCAGGGAATAGAGTATATTAAAAAACGAAGGATAAATCAGGATTTTTCTTTCACTAGTTTGCTTAGTTTACTTGAATGGTATTCACCTAAAACTCACAAGGTCGCGTTATCTTAGTAACTATGATCGCGTTTCTGTCGAATGGTGGGTTTGTACCCTGACACCACTCAGGACCCACCATGTAGAGTAGATGATGTACGTAAAATCTGGTCGAGGTCCCGTATACGCTGTGTTTAAATTTCGTGAGGGAGGCGCCAGCTTGGATGTAGTCTTCCTCACTTGATCAAAACTCAAAATTGCGAAGCCTGCCACATATAACCCGTGTTTCTTCTAAGTACCATGTTTATCTATCAATCATTCTGTATTTCGAAATTTTTTCGAATTCGTGAATTTTTACACGTTAACGAGAACTTTATTGTGGCTGATTACTCCACCGATCAAGACATATTGGGTGATTGCTTTGATGAAGATGAATACAAAGATTACGATGATATGTGTGACAAAGAAGATGAATTAATTGAAAGGCCATAAAAGAATTAAGTAATGGAAGCTTTCCAAACTGCTCGACATAACTCGAAATTTATTCCTAACCTTCCCGAAGAAATTATTACTTAACAGAATAAAAGTTAACATTACTTTTATATAGCTTCGGCAAAAGAGGGAATGTTCAAAAAGACAAAAGGAACTACTTTGTCCATGAATTAATAAAAATTTTACTTTGCAATTTTGCAAAAAACATGTATAATCTTTAGTGTATTTTTAATAAATTTGTAAGGGGCCGTTGTGGTTTAGTAGTGATGGTCGTAGACTCGCAGCCGGTGTTGTTTTCGTCCAGTCGTGGGTTCGAGCCCCAAAACCACTAAATACCCACCGAGTAATGGGGTTGATGCACGTTAAATCTGATCGAGATCCCAAGTCCTCCCATTGGCATGATGTGGAAGTTAGGAAAGGGAGGTGCCAGCTCAGATGTCGTCTTCGTCACTTGACTAAAATTCAAAATTACTAGTTTCGTAGCCAATAGACCTCGCGTTGCTTCTCAGAGTGACGTGAAAAACAAATAACAACAAGTTTGTAAGTTACATATATAATTATACATTTTAATATAAATTTCTTTAATATTTTACCCTTAAAAATAAACTACACTTAATAATTTTAGTAAGAAAATAATGAAACATTTTCAATATATATTTCTGTACATCAAAATTTCTATATATCAGGGTTTTTTTTCCAGGCGCCTTTAAGCTTGATATATAGTGGTTCGACCATGTCTGGAAAAAAATATATATATAGGAAACTGTTTCCAGAAAGTTTTACCAGAATCTCGTTTCTGCCTGCCGACTTTTCTAAGGACCAGTTTTGCAGAATAAGATTTTGCATTGTTAAGAAAAGCCATCCACACACTTTCTATCTAGACGGTCGCACAATGCTATTTGTTGCTGCTGTCGTTATTTGCTTAGAAACGACTTCGGGCCTTCAGAGCACTTTTGTATTCCATAAAAGAATATTATTTGTTCCTATTGTTCGCTTTTTACGGCGAAAATACCGCTGAAAAGAGGACCTAATGATGCAGTTGAAAGGAAAATCTGAGGATGACGTTAAAACCCTACAACCCACTTGAAAGGGTGTGTTAGCTCAGAAACATTTATAAATATCCATTCATGCATTAATTCAGAATCTCCAGCTATATATTTATATATAGGGACCTGTTTTGAATAAGCAGACTGAATTCTTATTAAATCAACAATGTTTTTCAGTCCCTTACAACAAAGTTTTATTTACCGTAACCGCTCTTTAATCCGGTATTCTCCGGATCATAGCAGTGTCGGATCAGCAGTTTCACCGGATTATTGAGTATAAATATAGTCGCAATGGGGATACTAAAGATACAATAGTTTAGATAAAAAATTTCACGACTAAAACGTGTATTTAACGAGTTTACGCAGATTCCCAAACCTATGTAGACGATATAAGTAACCGACTAAGTACTTCGTCCTTCTGGCTATTACAAAATTTAAACGTTGAACATTAATTGAATATTTTTGTATTAATGAAAAAAAGGCACCGAAGAAAATTAATACATACATGTAGAACAGGGTTGATGAGATTGTACATCCCGAATCTACAATGGTTTGTTCTTACTCAAAGAGCTTGTTTGTCTAGGGGAGTAATTCCATTACCGGATTCTATGATGATTTCGTAGGAATTCAATGACGATGCTTGCAGTAGTTTTACTTAAGTTTATAAGGAGAGAGAGAGAGATGAAGGTAAAATATGTATAAAATACTATATTCAAATTGACCAGTTCATCGGAGAAAAATAGACGGCTGCCTGAAATTTAACCCATATCGGCGACGGGCATTGGAACGCGCGCTGGCGTTCGGAGTTCACTTTCGACACGGGTAATGCGAAGGAGAAGAGAAGCGGTAAAAGGGGAAAAGAGAGCGAGAATGAAATGTCGCTCAGTTTTATTCAGAAATAGGTGGCGCTGCATGAGCTATCACATGACGTTGATTCGAGATGCTATCTATCAAGTAACTGAGGAACTGGTTTTACAGTACAGTGGAAAATAAAATTAATTACTTGATAATTAGCTGGAAAATTCTATAGACATTGATAATTAAAAGAAATTGTGACGAGCAACTCTTGTCACCTGCTTATGCTTATTTGTTTTATTGGCACTTGAAAAACAGCTAATGGAAAACATTTCACTGTATAGAGCACTTTATGTATACAGTAAAATTATTGTGAAAACGGGATGAGTAATCGGCTAAAAAACAAGAAATATAGTTCTGAAATTAACTGGCAGAATAAACAGTGGGTAAAAATGCAAGTAGAGCTGAGTCGTAACTTACCAGTCTAGGTCATCACACACCCGAAACCAAGAGAAAAAATCCCAAAGTGAATGGCTCGATCCGTGCCGGATTATCGAATGATCCGAATCATCGAATGCTAGGTTAAGGAGCACTTAATATAATTCTCACAGGTGCATCGAGTTTTTTGTTTAATAAGGGAAGCATACAACTTTGGAAATTCATTTCGGGATGGGACTTGGTTAGTAATTCTTTTACAGAGTATCTACCAGTGCAAGTACTATAGCGAACAAGCTAGCTAATTACAAGAAAATAAAACTTTTAGTCTCCCAAACGGCATATATACTAGAAAATTCCGACCGGATAGCAGTGATATAGGTAGAATAATAGTATACTTACTAACAAACCTTTCGATCCTGCTTTCGAGAATTTTTTTTTAACATTACTTACAAAAATTCAAACATTTTTAAATAAAATTGAAGGTTTACAAATATTTCGTAAAATTTATCAAAAATTTTATTCCATTAATGAAGCAACTGTTAGAGATCATAAAACTTTATTTAAAAATTTCTATATTTTTCTATACATAACCATACATTAGAAATGTATACCATATAGAAAAAAAAATCTGTGTTTTTGCTTTTCGCAAAAATGTGGTTTAAGATTTTGGTATACTTTCCTCGAAATCCACTTTATCGTTAAGCTAATATTATAAAGCTGATATTTTGAGTAGTATAAAATAAGGTTTTTAACAAATTTTGAACATTACAGTAAACATTATTTTTAT
>BMAW01049666.1:1699881-1748426 GCA_019974015.1 Nephila pilipes | reverse complement strand
AGCACTTAATATAATTCTCACAGGTGCATCGAGTTTTTTGTTTAATAAGGGAAGCATACAACTTTGGAAATTCATTTCGGGATGGGACTTGGTTAGTAATTCTTTTACAGAGTATCTACCAGTGCAAGTACTATAGCGAACAAGCTAGCTAATTACAAGAAAATAAAACTTTTAGTCTCCCAAACGGCATATATACTAGAAAATTCCGACCGGATAGCAGTGATATAGGTAGAATAATAGTATACTTACTAACAAACCTTTCGATCCTGCTTTCGAGAATTTTTTTTTAACATTACTTACAAAAATTCAAACATTTTTAAATAAAATTGAAGGTTTACAAATATTTCGTAAAATTTATCAAAAATTTTATTCCATTAATGAAGCAACTGTTAGAGATCATAAAACTTTATTTAAAAATTTCTATATTTTTCTATACATAACCATACATTAGAAATGTATACCATATAGAAAAAAAAATCTGTGTTTTTGCTTTTCGCAAAAATGTGGTTTAAGATTTTGGTATACTTTCCTCGAAATCCACTTTATCGTTAAGCTAATATTATAAAGCTGATATTTTGAGTAGTATAAAATAAGGTTTTTAACAAATTTTGAACATTACAGTAAACATTATTTTTATTCTAATAAACACTCAGAAATTTTAAGTATGTCACAGCATTTGTATAAAAAATAAAGGAAATTTTAATCACAAAATTTTAAATTTTCTTAAAATTTTTTGTAGAAATTATAATTACATTCAGTGAACATATTTTTTGTTTATAAATGCTCTGCAAAATTCTATATATATAAATGCTGTAGATTTTATGCAAGGTGTATTTAAAAGTTAGATCACGAAATACACTTTGGATTATTAAATGCAATTTTATCATTACTTGTGTTTATAAATGTGTTTTTATTTACAAAATCAGATACATAAATACACATATTTCAGCGTTAAAATATGACTTCAATGGTTTTAATTTTAAAAATGAGGATAGCTTAATCTTGGCAAAAATAAGTTCATTCTTTCCTTGAGGAAGGCCTCTCAATTATGTTAATGACCGAGTTGTACGTTATTTTATTCTATATATATATTCTTTAATAACTGAATTACACTGTACGAAGTTCAGAAATGTTTTTAAATTACCAACTACATTCTACAAAGTTGAGAAAAGCTCTTTAATAATGGAATTATAAATTAGTTTGCTATATAGAAATATTTTTAGTAACCGAGTTAAAATGTTCATTTGCAAGTTATATATTTGTGTATCTAGGAATCTGATAATTTACTAATTATGAGTTGAAATGCTTGACGAATAAGTTGCCGAAAGGAAAAGAAAAAAAATTAGCACTAAATTTTTATCGTTAATTAAAGACCACTAATTTGTGAAACTAATAAAGATCAAAACTACTTAGAGGAAAAGAATGTAACTTACTGGAGGTCATTTCCTTAAAAAAATACCTCCTCATCATAACTATTATTAATAATTAAATGTTCATTTGCATAATGATGCCGATGTCAAATGTAGTTAGTTTGTTGACTGAGCGAGGTTTTGTGCACAGTGAAACAGGGAGCGAATTCATCCTGTTTTATACAGACCGATCGCATTTCCGATGAGTTGTGCTTGCACTCATCGGTATTCAAGGTTAGTTAACCTTCCTCCATGACGGTGCAGGCTGTACTGAATGATTTCAAGGGTAGGAGGAAAACAATTAAAACTTTATACAAAGAGAGGAACTGTAATGGAAATCTTACCCGAGTATTAAGATTTTTTTCTACTAATAATTTGTTACCTTGTCCCTGTTATACCTTTTTCGTTACATTTCATGTTCCTTTGTAAAATGTTAGTAATATTCTAAAAATTTTATGGGCTATATTTATTTTAACTGTCTTAAAATGTATCGATGATCAAGATTAGTAAAATATTGTATATGAATGGTTACTATTAAGACTAAATTATGTGAGATTTGAAATTTTTTCTGGGTATTTTTATTTTAAGTCTGTTTTCACCAAATGTCGAAGAATCTCAAATGTCGAAACTTTGAGCATATTACCAAGTAAAAAATTGTTCAAATTTTTCACATAAATTTGCAAAGCTATAATACATGCATCCGTTTATAATGCAGTATTCTTAAACTGTAGGAATATTTCAAAAATACGTAATTTTTCACGTGAATATGAATGGTTTAAAGGCCATTTAGTATAACAGTATAAGAGAAAAAACATCGAACACATATAACATCAGAAAAAAGGGATTGATTCAGATAAAAGTGGGTAGGATTATACAATATTCTGTTCCCTAGTGGACAGCGAAGATAAAATAAAAAGAATTAATGTCCTAGCGCTTTTTCTTCGGAAAAAAATGTTTTAATTTCGGATCTTATTCTTTAACATTACACTAAAATAGCCTTAAATATAAGTATATTTAGTAAAAATTGCTTATTACATTTCATTGGAAGAGTAGGGATCTGTAGAGTTAAGGAGTAATGAATTGTCTTCATTATGATGAAGTGACATAGTGACGCAATAATAATCATCCAAAAACACTTTCTTTATTCAGACTTAGAATATTCAATAACGGAATAATTTGATGTCGAGCAATTAACAAATAGCGGTTTGAACCAAATATTATAATGGGGAATTCCATTTACCTAAGTAACTCTAAACTGTCGATTTTAAATCATTGTAGTAGACTTCTAGAGACGGGATCCGAGTCAAATGTACATGCTTAGTATATAACTTCATAATTGATCAAGCGAATAGAGTGTTCCTATGAAACGCTCAAATTCCTCTTTATCCTTCATCCTATTCGCTACACCTCTTCCAATAAAGTAACGCTGTAATCGGTATTAAGTAACTGATCCATCAAAAATTGCTAAGTAATCGGTAAACAAGTAAAGACAAATTTTTAAACTATTATTATTTTTGTGTCTATCAATGATCAAAAATAAATATTTGTATTACGAAGTGCAGGTGTAACTAACTGAGTTCTTAATCAAAGATTAATTGAAAATTCTATTTATCTCAAATATAGAAAAAGTAGATCGTAATCAGGAACAATATTTGTTTACAGGGTCAAATAACAGATTTCCGTCAATCACTTAATCACTTCTGGCACTAATATAATGTGCACTAAAATCTCGCTTGTATTCTAACTCCTATTAGCATTTGCACCAGTCTAATTTCTCCATCTCATCCTCCTTTTATTAACTACACATCTTACTGTATGTATGTATGTGTGTGTGTGTGTATGCATGTATATAAATAAAAAAATTTATATATATATATATATATATATATAGCGATGCTGATTTACCTAAATCACGGTTTATTCACAAGGCTAAGTTCTCAAATTAAACAAAGACAAAAAAAAAAAAAAACAGCACAAAAGCCTAGTTGAAGGGGATAATGAGTGAGAAGCCGTTTCAAATCTCCATTTCATATGTCGTGGTTCTTTAATAAGTGATGTTCTCATAACTAACATATTTCTTAAGTAGCCCCATAAATTAATTGAAAATAAATATGGGTGAGGACCCATTACAAATTTGTGGCAAGAAACTGATAGAATATCTTTTGAATTCCCTATACAGCATATATCTTTTGCAAATATTTTTTGTAATTGTGAAAGTCCTTTCGGAATCCATTACACTTTTACAGGGAAAAGGTGGAAGCATTGATCAGTTGAGTAATTATTCAAAAACTTTAAAATATAATTTAAAAATAAAATTTAGCTATAATATTTCGGAAAATAATTAGCCTTTTCTTTTGTGTTTGTTCGAAGCTATATAAACGATGCTGTAAAAATTATTTATTCTGCATATGAAATGATCCTTATATACATAATGTTGCAAATTACAGCTATTAAATTAATGTTGATTCGTTTGGTTTCTGGAAACCGTACGGTGAAATAATCCTCATAACTACCGTAGAGTTTTAATTATTGCCTTTCAGAGCATCGTAAAGTTTTAATTATTACTTAAAATAATCGAGATAGAAACTTAGTTTTTTCTTATTACTCTTCAGACTTTTCTACACAGTCACCATCCACTGTTATATATTTCTCCCAGCCTTTCTAGACCTTTCGAAAGTCATCATTTTAAAACTAGGCAGATTGAACTATATTTTCTGCATGCAGTAGGTCACTTCAATTTATGGCTTCTTGAAACCAAACAAATCGACATTAAACAGTTGTAATTTACAACATTATGTACATGACGACCAACTAATACAAAGAATAAATTTTATCCAGGTATATCGGTTGTTTCTTAATAATAATTAAAACATTACAATATTCCTTCGTATTTCTTAGATAATTTTTGCATCTGCCAATTTCCTTTAAAGGCCCATTAGAATTTTACAGAAAAAAGGTAATAATAATTGTTCAGCTAAAGAGAAGTTATTCAAAACTCTTGCCTTTCTAGATGAATATCTTTGCCTATTTTATCTAAAAGAGTATGTATTTACACCACAAAAAATCATCACATATTTAAAAAAAACGTTTAGAAATAAGGCTATAAAAATATTCTTCCTTATCTTTTGCGTTTATTCGAAGCAATATGAATGATTTTACGAAAAGTATATAAAATCTAAGAATTCCACATTAAACCGGATTCTTAGAAATGCAATAAAAAACTGGATAAAATATGAAGATCAGCTCATTACCATATAGAATGGTTCTACTGTGATATTTTTGCTTTTGTCGAAGAACAAAACTTAATTAAGTATCCGGTATTTATACTGGAGTAATCTAACCACAAGGTTGAAAATAATGGCTGAACGCACGCTTCGAAGAGATATCATGGAAATTAAAATTACTAAATCTTTTCTTTCTTTTCACAAAGTTCCTTCAGTTCAACCATCCATATTTAATATGTCCCTAATAAGATAAGAAGAACTTTTTAATAAAGTTGGACAAAAATAAATTGAAATTTCCGTCGATTTAGAAAGATCTTCAATTCATCCTTTTATGCCGGAAGAGAGAATAGTTCCGTATTTTTTTTTTACATACAATTTTGACTCTTAAAATTGCGTGGCGTTGTCTCGAGAGAGAATATCTTAAAAATAAAATATACTTTCTCCCCATTACAAAAGAAAATAGTTATCTGAAAAAGCAGGCTTTTATCAACGCATCAGCTGAAGAAAAGTCTTTTCTATTTCATGTGCCATGCCTTTAATGGCGCTGAATAATGTCCGTTCCTGATTATATCTCATTTTTGTCTTGAAGTAATATTTAGATTTTGCTTAACAAGGTAATTTTAAAATTATGTATATATATATATATATATATATGAATCACGCGCCATAAATCTGCATTAGTCGGCATCTTCTCGAGATCTAAGCAGGGAGGGAGATTTGCCAGCCAATATTTAGTCACCACATAAAATACCTAAGGATTCCTATATATATTAAATACCCCGTGACCTGAAGAATTCTTGTTTTAACTTCCTAATCAGGGAAATTTTCACTCTCTTCTGATTTAGTGAAGAAGGCGCAAAGATACATGTTGCAAAAATACATGAGATACATGTTGTGTAGATCTTCTCTCTCTCATTTAACGTGAAATAGACTTTTTGAATTATATATATATATACTGCTGTTTGTAGAAAATGCAACACCATGAAAGAATCATCAGAATCAAATGAAATTTAATGCAGAAACGACTTGTACTGATACAAATAAATGATGAAATTTTCAAAACAAAAGAAACAAATTAAGCGTTCGAAATCAGTATTTGGTGCAGCCACCATGCGCTGCAATAAGTGCTGCTATACGACGTGGCATGGAGTCAAACAGATGTTGAATATCTGCTTGAGGAAGAGAATTCCATATCGCTTGTATGCGCAACCAAAGTTCGTCTTTGGAAACTGCAGGACGCGGATCACGAGCGAGACGCCGACCAACCATATCCCACACGTGCTCAATAGGCGACATATCCGGTGAATAAGCAGGTCAAGGAAGAAGTTGCATGCGTTGTGCTGAACAGAAGTCTCGAACAGTCCGCGCAACATGTGGGCGTGCATTATCCTGCTGAAAGATAGCTCCAGGGATGCCTTGAAGGAAAGGAACGACTTCGGGCTGTAGCACTTCACGGACGTACCTGTTGCTATTGAGATTACCCTCAATTCGTATCAAATTGGATCGTCCATGATACGAAATCGCACCCCAGACCATAACTCCGGGTGTTCGACCTCTATGTCGTTCAATAATACACTCAGGAAGGCAGCGTTGACCGGCATAACGTCTAACACGAACACGGCCATCATGGGTCCACAAATTGAAGCGTGATTCATCTGAAAAGACAACTTGGTGCCAATCAGCTCGCCTGTCTCTGTGCTCAAGAGCCCACTGCCGACGCAGCCGTCGATGATTCGCCGTGAGGGGAATCCTGTATAAAGGCACCCTTGCACGCAATCCACGGTGCAGCAGACGACGACGAATTGACGAAGCCGACAATTGTACACCTGTAGCAGTAGACCAACGTGCTGCCAGCTGCCTGGAGGAAGCTGTGCGATCATTCACCGCCATGCGGAGCAGGTGTCGATCATCGCGCTCTGACGTCACCTTCTGTCGTCCAGTGCCTGTTTTTCGAGTTGTTCGGTGCTCGTCGGTCCACTGCTTCCAAACTCGCATCACTGTGGAACTGTTCCGCTGCATACGAGCTGCTATTGCGCGATAGGAAAATCCTCCTTCTCGAAGGCCGATTATCCTCCCTCGTTCAAACTCCGTAAGTTGCTTGAATTTCTTATTCTTCCGTCGTGGAGGCATACTCAGGTCTCACTAAACGTTTGCCACTAACAAATAATCATAGACTTTTTTCAACGTCCCGCTACAGCACTTTATTTATACGCTTTCAGCATCAATTCAGAGGGCGCTGCGCGCGCCGCGCACGCGCGATGGCTCTGAAACTTTATTAATTTGCATAATATCCTATAATTGACATTTGCTGCGAATTTCATTTGATTCTGATGATTCCTTCATGGTGTTGCATTTTCTACAAACAGCAGTTTATATATATATATATATATATATATATATATATATCAAAGGCGGATTTTGAATGAAATAAAAAAAAACCTTCAAAATCGGGGTACTAAAGGGGACTAGAGTAAATAATTCCAAGGAAATGAGGTATACATATCCCTCACACAACACAAAAATAGGACAAAACATTATTGAATGCTGCGTGCACATTTTCATGCACAAAATTGAGGTTGCCCTCGCCTAATGTCAAAGAACCCAATCGAAACTCTGAACACATATCCAGGCAAAAAATTGTTTCAATTTTCGTATCAGTTTGCGACGTTTTAATACATTCTTTCTTTTATGGTGCAGTATTCTTAAAATTCAGGGACATTCCAAAAAAACACTTTTTTTTTCACTGGAGTGCATAAGGCTGACCATTTGGCATTACAGTACGGGGAAACGAAACATTGAACACATTTTGCGCCAGAAGGAAAAAAAAGAGACACGAGTTAATTCAGATGGAAATACGTAGTAGTATAAAATATGCTGTTCTTTAAAATCAGTGTTCGAATGCTTTATTTAATCGGAAAAACAGTTCCCATTTAAGCTCCTATTCTTAAACATTATGCGAAGACATCCTTTTAATGATTCGAGATATTTCGATTCAAAAATAGTGTGGCACTTATTCAAGTCATTGGATAATACTTCTAAAGACGAGCATTGATAAATCATATTCCCTCACGAGTGCTCAACTTCTTAAAATAATTAAGGGAATCATGATCTCGAGGTGCCATAATGATCTTTTTTCTTTTCCATCGGGATTATTGTCTTTGGTAAATACGGGTGACGCGTCCCCAGAATATCCTAGCCACTCTTCTCAATATTCGACCTTTCTTTTTGTCAACCAATTTAACTTTTTTCTACCTTTTTTTCTTTAGTCAAAGTATGGATTAAACTAATATTTGGCGCATCTTAGCCTGATTTGGCTCGCGACATAAGACCTAACTGTCACTCACTCGCCTCTTTATACATAATTGAAGACTTGTTTTTTTTTTTGCTGTTTTATGCATCTGTGTATCTTTTTCACAATTTTTGGATCGTGTGATGCAATATTACTAATTAACCATTAATTTACTCTTTGTCGCGGCTCAAAATTGCGAGCTCCGTCGCCAATAGCCCTCGTGTTGCATTTTAGTGTTACATTTATTGAAACAATCGATAAATCAATTTAATTTTATCAGCTAATTCTACTCCATTTCAAAAATAGAGGATGTAGACTTCACTCCTAAGTTGCATTATTTTATTCTTTTGATATAAAATATTTCCTCTTTATTTAGTTACTGTAATATGTTATATTAGTTTTCTAACGTTTTATTACTGTTATTTTTATTATTATTAACATTATTATTAAAAGCAGACGATTTTTGCGACTTGAGGAATAAGATTTGTCTGCAATATTTCTAAAATTGCTGAAACAGGTTCGAAAAATTGAAGTTGAATTGCTTAAATTATATTTCAATCCATGTTGAAAATTCAAAATAGATTGTAATACCAAATATTTAATAATACAGCATAGACGACATTTGTTGGTAGAAAATTTCTGTCTGTGTTATACTGGAAAAATAGTTTAGTCGAAAGTATAAAATAGTTTAATCGAAATTGAGAGAAGACGTTTTCTCTTTTCCCCTCTTGTCAATATATTAAAAAAGAAAAATAGGTCAATATTTTTAAAGGGAAAAAAAATCTATTCATGAAAAAAACCAATCTTCTTACAATGAATTAGTAATATATATGATTTTTAAAGCATTTGAATTATATGAATCAGCATAACGACCAGTTTCATGCATTAATTAGTGTTATCTTATACTTCTGTTCTTACACTGGTATGTGATCTGGCTCCCCTGAATTGGTGAATTTAAATTGGACCTACGATATTCATATTTTCAGCATCTTTTGGGAATTATTACGATTTTTTTTATTCTTAAATTTGTAGTGAATTTTGTGTGTGCGTGAAAAACATTTTTATCATTTTTCGGAAATATATAGTAATTTCGTAAATAAGCATTTACCGTAGTTGTTTTAATTTTCATATTTGAAGACATTGTGAACTCATTCTAAAACGGTCTTTTAATTGTCCTAATAAAATTACGGAAAATAAATCCAATTTATTTTTATACGAGAAAACTCCCCTTGGATCTTTTACTTAAAACAAAGTCTCACAACTTATAAAGCAAATACGTTTTTAATGAAATAACTCTGAATCAAAGAATAATTCTTATATACACAAACACGTAAAAATATCTCAAAATGAGTGATTTATACTATGATTTAAAAAATATATATATTTGAATAATAGAACAATATAAGCTTGTGCAAGTTATGTAAAGAAGTACTTATAAAATGGAGGAATAAATTATACTATTTTTCACTAGATTTTCAATCGTTCAGATTTCGAACAAGGAAAGCTTTTAAATTAAAACTGACTTTTCTTGACAAGAATACAAATATTTCGTAAACTTCGACAATATTACTTCACATTCTGAAACAATAGCTTGTTTAGAAATATCAATATTTAGACAGTTTTAGTTTGTTTTTTTATTAATACGAATGGAAACTCGAATTTCTTCTGACAATAGGCATTGATAAACCGTTTTCGTTTAAAAGTGGAAATAAATCTTTTATTCCAAGGTATAAATAGCTCTTACATTCAACTATTAATCTCCCAATCAATCAACTTGGGTTTTAATCAACTATTAAAACCCAAGTATCGAATACATCAGTACAAAAAATACACAAAAACAAGTTTTAAAAAAACCACAGGTATTCAAACTCACCTGTTCGAAACACTTGTTCACCTTAATATATATTTAATGCTTCCTCAAATCAATATTAATTTATGAATAGTATCCAAAGATCATAAATCCGTGAAGATCCATCAAATTGAACACCTTAAACTGGTGTTTTATCCACTCCCTTTCAAACCGCGAGACATTCGAATTTCTGCTCACCTTTTGCGTAAACTTATACAGGAATAAAGAGCTTATTTGATAAAACAAGAAGAATAAAGAGCCTGAAGAAATTCCAGATACGCATAAACAGTGAGTCATTCGATAAAACTGTACTTGGAGCGATAAGAAGTCTGTTTGTTCAAATGCTTCTTAAGTACTCACGTCCAGGTATAGCATTGCAATATGAATTAAGATCCCTGATTACAGGTCTTAGATGTAGCGCTTCAGACATCTTCAATCGTCGCATACCTGTTTTTTGAAGGAATTAGTGAAACTTTTTCAAAAGACGGCGGGAATACGTCTACTCGTTTATGCATGGACTTAAATGCGAATGCTGTCGACAACTTTAGTGATGCGCTGGAATTATAATATTCGAGAGTTATTGCTCACTGTTCTCTTTTTGAGAGTGTTTGCTCTTCAATTGAAATTTTTCCGCAGGAATTTACTTTAGATTAACCGAAACTACCGCGGGAAATGAATGTTTTTTAAGGAAAAGTTTATTTTAAGATTAAAATATCCCCGACTTTGAATATTGCATTCTATATCTACTTATTTGTCCTTACCAATAAATAAATATACAACCAATAAATAATCAAGGGAAATTAAATTAATGGAATAATGAAACTTATTCAGTGACGAAAAATATTTTCAAGAATTTTAACCCAATGGCTTAACATGGAACGTGCTCAATTGTTCCCCATATTTAATATTATGCAAAGATTTGTATAGAGTGGAAAGAGAGCTTTTAGCAAAACGTTGTTCTCTAAGATTAAGTTATAAATACTCGAAGATGAAGATTTTATTACATTTATAACATTTTATCCATCCATTAAGTCTTACTATTAAATAAATAAGTAACCAGTACATATCAAAAATGAAATTTTTAAATTAAACTTATTATCAAATTTATTCAGTTGCGAAAAAATTTGAACGAAAAGGCTTTACAGAGAATATGTTCCAGTCTACCCCTGATTTTATGTTACGCAAATATTTATACAGGATGTAAATAATAATTATTAAAATCCAAATTAATAATAATTATCTGCGATATCCGAATCACTTAGCTCTAGAGTATACTTTGATGGAAGGTTACATTTAACAGACCATTTGAAAATATCGAAACAAACATATCTGCACATTTGCTTCAAAATTATAAATAATTTGATCGCAGGTTTTCAATCATTCCTTGAATTCTGATATCATATAAAAAATTAAAATAATTCATCAATCGACTAACAAAAAGTACCTAATTTTTATTCGAGTTTTCCTTCCATCTGATTAGCAGTTCAAGAGAATGTTTTCACTTTAATTATATATTTTTAAAAATAAAGTTTATTACATAGGTAAAAATCAAACATACAAACAGGAACAAAAAATGTTTTTCTTTATACACTCCTCGTCAAAAAAAAATTGCAACTGGATGTCATAGTCAGATTGAAATGATATTTGAAAGTATGTTAGCACTCACGAATAACATAAATGATTAAACACTGAGTGTAAGGAATGACAAAATTTGTTACTCAAAATACAAAATCGTTACTCCTCTCAATGGGATGTTAGGTCGTCATTATTTCTATGGCATTATGTCGGAGCATGGAGTCGTAAATGCTCTTAACGGTATCTTGGCTCAACTCCTTCCATGTAGTTGAACTTTGGCATGCAGATCTTGAAAATTTTGTAGTGGAGGTGAAGTCTTCACAGAAGGGTCTATAGCATCTCTTTAGTTTTGTCTTGGCTATAGGTCTGGCGATGCTGTTGGTCATGGCATAGTGTCTATAGCAACGAGGCAAGCTCTTGAGATGGAAACGGTGTGAAAATGAGTGTTGCCTTGTTAAAACCGTTTCCATCTCAAGAGCTTGCCTCGTTGCTATAGACACTATGCCATGACCAACAGCATCGCCAGACCTATAGCCAAGACAAAACTAAAGAGATGCTATAGACCCTTCTGTGAAGACTTAGACTGGGATGGACGGTTACGAAAGGAATGGCCACCGATCGAAGGACTTTCTAAAGTACCTTTGGGTCGTCAAAGTGGCTTTGATGAAGATCAGTGTGATCCAGCCTTGTACGAAATCGCATCCCATTCCACCATATAATACTGTCTAAATGTGGGCTGAGTGACTACAAATCATTCATCGTGGCGCTGGCCATGTAGCCTCCATACACGAAAGCGGTTATCATTCTTAACAAGACAAAAGTCAGACTCATCACTAAAGTTGACTCGCCTCCATTCCACATGGCTCCATGCTGTGCTTTCATGGCACCATTGCAGTCTTCGGTAACGTTGCTGTAATATCAGAGGCGATCTCCGTAATGGTACCCGTGTAAGCAATCCAAAAGCATGCAGCAGTTTGCTAATGGTGATGACGCTTACGGTATGATACCGAGACGGCAACACTGCTTGTATAATGTCCGGCATTGTGGCAGTTGGAGTGCTTCGATCTTCCCTACTTGAAGTACGTGAAGCTCTTCCTGATTCTATCCTTGTACTAAATTCCATCGATAACATAAAACTGTAACATTTGGCCGACCGAAAAATGCACAGTGCAATGAAGTAACCATCCGCATTCATGCGTCCTACGATGCTACCTTTCTCGAAGGTTTTTTAAACTTGAAAGCGATAAATAATCACAATAGTTAGAATCAAAATTGCGCGCCTTAAGAGAATCTTTTAAAGGGTCTTTAGTGGTTGCGTTTTGCTGACTTTATCAGCGCTCACACTTCAGCCATTTGCATATTTAATAGAGACGAAACAATTTCTTAATTTACATACTTTGTTTCTATCCGGGTGCAACACTTTTTTCGACGATGAATGTATGCAAGATTATTGAGTCAAATACGTCATTAAGTTCTTGTATCTTCTTACTTAAATATCTTTTAATATTTTCATTTCTCTAGAGGCAAAATAATTCGATGTGTACTTCCTGAAGAAAATACATTGAAAATACGTTTATAAAAGTAATATTTATTTTTAAGGGTAATGATGTAATATATATATTTCACTTCAATGTAATTTCATTTCCTAATATTTCCCATTCTGTAACTCATAGTATAGAGTTCATTCTTATTTCCTGATACTATTTCAAATTAGCTTTTAATTTATGCAATCACGCACTATTAAAATCTACACAATCAGCTTTTCCAATGCCTCGAAACCGAAGGGATAATCCCTACTAGACTTTTTGTCTACCGCTAATATCCCTAGAAATCCCTCCATCCAATACCACATGAACTAAAAAAATCAATGCATATAAATTCTAATCAAGGTAAATTCTCTCTCTTTTCCCTTTGGTCACGAAGGCAGAAGCTATGTCTATGTTCTCCTCAACTGTGCATATTGTAATATTACTGAGTCTAATGGACATATGTTAGTTTGAGCTGCGTTCATCAACATGAAAACATGAAATCGCTTCTCTAATTCAACATGAATAAACAGACTTTTTTCGGATAAATTATTTTGCTTTTTCAGCCATGACTGTAGAAGTATGTCTATATATATATAATTTTAAATTACTGGACTTCATACTTAAAAAGTTAATATTTTTTTAGAAAAAGGAGAACAAAATTGAAGGTATTTTTACTTCACAGGATGAAAGCACTCACAAAAAAACCTCAGACTCAGTAAATAATCATAAAGGTGGAGATAATAAATGGCTATATTTCGAAAACTTTTTGCTACTTTTTATTACCAAAAAAGTATAAAATTAGCTCGAACTGTTGCTCCCTTTTAATGACATTTCTCCTACAACTTTTTCACTTCCTCATATTTGGAAAAAAAGATATAAAATGAAAGGGTGTTTTTATTAGATTACGACCTAAACTCATTTCCTCACTGGAAAAGCAACTCAGTCGGAAACAAGAAAACACAATTACGATATTTTTCTATTGAATTAGTGACAGGCACCCTAGAGGTTCAAAACTAAATTATAATCTAATAATCTTTTCTATGACCTGAGCTCATTACTACGTTTTATTTTCGTTAATTTCACAGAAATGTTATTACCTCGTGCACGTTGCAATTATTTGTAGCTGCTGGTATTAATATTTTATGTCTCTCTGAAATTGTTCCGTGTGGATTTTTTATGATTTATTCATGACGTGCAGCCATTTTCAGTTGCTTTAATTATCCACAAGTATCATTAATTTCTCCATAGTTTTCTGAATGAAAACATTCGTAACGAGAATTTTTATTACTCTTCAGTTCATTTACCTTAATGTTTCTCATTTCTTAACCAATTTGTTAAATATCGGTTTAAAAAAACTTTTTTTTTCACTATAAATCATTCTCATTAAAAAAAAAATTTGTTTTTTAGTATTCTTTTTAATACCTTATAAAATTTCGTAAAGATTCTGCTTCGCATTCATCGTGTTTTCAAAGACATACGAGAGTGATTCAAAAAGCACATATTTTTGACGACAGATGACGCTGATAAGGCAATCTGGTGTTATCATTGTGTGCTGCCTTCTGTTAAACGGCGCGGAATCAAATGTGACGATCATTTATTTATCAGCGCCATTTCCGTCAAATCAAAATTTTATTAAAGTACCTTTGGGTTGTCACCGTGTGGCCGCGGTAGCCTAGTGGTCATGGCTTTGGATTCGCGGCCTGCGGTTTTCGTTCAGTCGCAGGTTCGATCCTTGGCCGCTAAAGACTCGCCGTGTATCCGAGGCTGATGCACGTTAAATCTGTCGGGCCCCAAAGTCCTTCCGTTGGCGTGGTGTGGAAGTTAGGAGAGGGGAGTGCCAGCTCAGGTGTTGTCCTCGTCACTTGATCGTGGCTCAAAATTATGAGGTCCGTCGCCAATATAGCCCTCGTGTTGCTTCTTGTGCGACGTTAATAAAACTAAACTAAACTTCAGTTGTCAACGTTAATGAGACTTGGATTCCTCATTATACGCCGTAAATTGAGTAGCGATCAAAACAATGGGTTACTTCCAGTTATTATGCTCCATAGAAGACGAAGGTGGTCGCAAAAATTATGGTGACTATTTTTTGGAATGCATCGTCACACTCATGGACTTTAGTAAAAAAAAAGCAATGCATAGATATTGTTAACCCATTCCTATTTTCACCATGGGTGTGAGGTTTGTTACCCATTTCCATTTCTCAATCTTAATGCTTCATTTCCCATACTGACACGGGTTACCTCCGATGTTTAACGCCTGTCTGCAGAAGGCGTCTTGTTAAGGGGCAAGTATAAAACGTCCCTCACCCCTCCCCAATGTCAGTATCAGTGTGTAAGCGAGAAAATTGACACTCGATAGTAAGGATCGTGAGGAGATTTGGTATGCTAAAAGTAATCTGCGCTGATCACTAAGGTAAGGCGAAAGGATTGAAAAGAATAAAAGAACTGCTGTTATTAATTAAAAAGTTGCAAGTCTGTTCTAGTCTGAGGTTTAATGATAAGTTAAATGTGTAAAAACAAGCTAAACGACAATCAGAAGTATTGTTATTAAGAGTTTATTATCAAGAAAAGCAAAAGTGTGTTTCAACGAATCAGATGTAGAATGAAAAAAAAAATTTCTTAGTAAAAGTAAAAAAGTTTTTCAACATACCAGTACTTCTTGAATTGCTCCCGTACAACTGTTTTTATTTATTAATATGCATCTAAACCTACCTTGCAAAGAACAGTTAAATTTTCGTGTTAATATTACGTCAAAAAAACTTTATTGGGCATTTTTAAATTATTTTACTTTCCTGACAATTCTAAATGTAACAGAAGAATGTAATATAATTATTCTTCGTATTAAAACTATGCATGATTTGAAAGGTTTAACAAATTGAGAAATACAAATTTCTGATCGGTGTATAATAAAAACTATCCTTTTCAACGGCCTATGCTTAAAAACTAGAAACCGAAACTAAGAGAGAAATTAATATTCTAGATTAAATACAGAGGATATGTGAAAAATTCTCTTACTAATTTCTACGCAATAAAATTTTAAAGAAATATCGCCACAAAATTTTATTTCTAGAAAATTAAACGAGTCTGTCATAAGATTTTATTAGCTTACAGTTTTAATTTTAATAAATCTCTATAATAGAAAATAAAATAAATTAATAACGGAGGAAAAGTGTTAAAAATCTATCGTCCAAATATTTTTCCAAAAGAAATTTTTTACATGTCAAGTGTACGCAACTGTAAATATTGATATAAAAGGAAATTAAGAAAGATACTGATGTCAGTATAAATTTAAAACATGTGTAAATATTTGCAGAAAAATATGCTAATTAGAGGAGTATTAGAAATTTAAATATTTTCTGGTGGTTAATTACGTTACTTTTTGAAGGTTATAACTTTTAACAGCTTTGATAATTTTCTTCGGTATTGTTAGAGTAATTAAAGTATTTTTTACTAAAATTAATATTTAGTGATAAAGTCGCACCAATAACTTAAAAGTGATTCTCTGATTTTCTGTAGTTAATAAATTGTATATGAACATAAATAAAACTACATCAATAACTTTTAAAAGAGGAAAAAAAAAAAAAAAACATAACATTTCTTCATTACTTCACCAAGATTTTATTAAAATTCAATGTTTCACGAGCACTTTCAAGTGCCAAGTATTTAACGAGGTTGATTCGACGCAAATGCAACGAACAGAAAGTGAAAACAGCAATATATTTCGCACAAAATTCAAAAATTACTGAGCTTTAACCGTGTTCATAAGCAACGTAAACTTTTGTTTATTCGTTTCAGAACATGCGAATGTTGGGTTCCTCCAAAACATAGTCTTTGGAAAGAGAAACTTTCATAAGCTATGCTCGGATGAATTTCAGCCTAAGCTCTGCACAAACAGAGCCTATCATCACCAGAGCTTCATCACACTCGGTCGCACACGTGTTTGCCCAGCATTATTCGACATCATTAAGGCGTATATTATTGCTTTCGTCACCCTCCGAATCTGTTCGTGTATCGGAGAGGAGCACCACCTTTAATCATTGAGGCGTACCTTCAGTTGTCCGGCTCCCTTCAAGGTTTTCGCCTCTGCACAATAGCATCTCTTCTCCATTAAGGATGTCTTATTTAACGGATCTGAATGGAGTGATGTAATTTGTCGTTGTAGAAGAGCATGTAATCTCTACATTGCTTATCCAAAACTCTATGCACTTGGGTTATCTTAGTAGCCACACAAGGGATTACTGTTTTATTGAACGATAAAATGGTCACCAGAAAATGTTTCATTTAAAAAAAGAGTAAGTGAGTGAATGAGTGAGTGAATTAATGAGTGAGTGAGTGAGTGAGTGAGTTAGGGAAAGGGTGATTAATAAGTGTATGAGCGAGTGAATGAAAAAATGAATAGATGAAAAAGCGAGCGAGAGTGATTGAATGAATAAATGAGTGAATGAATGAATGAGTTGATGAAAGAGTGATTGAATGAGTGGGTGAATGAATAAGTGAATTAATGAATGAGTTAAGGAAAGGGTGATTAATTATGGAATGGAAAAAATAAATAGATTAAAAAGCGAGTGAGAGTGATTGAATGAATAAATGAGTGAGTGAATGAAGGAAGGAGTTAAAGAAAGAGTGATTGAATGAGTAAGGAAGGGAATGAATGAGAGAAAAATGGAGTGAATGAATGAATAAACAAACAAAATATCCATTCTGTTGTAATACCGCTTTCTTTAATTCTAATTTTTACTTAAATAATTTAATACTAATGATATTTAGAATAGTTAGTACCTTTGGTGACCAAATCTGTTGAATGGAACAATTTATTGGAGTTTAGATACATACAAGGCTTGTTGTAAGTAGTTATTTAGATGTATCAGAAATGTTCGGATTACGTTGGAAAGGTATAACTAAAATATCTTCGATGCTATTATGTAAATAAAGGAACACAGTACATTAAAATGACCAAACTATCAAAAGAGTTATTACCTTATTTTAATTTATGATATTTTTTAAATCTATGAACAAAGCTTCACAACTCAAGCTACATTATTTAACGAGTTTTGAGATCCCTGGGTTCGTTCATCCATTAAACTGTTCACTTACTAGTCAGAAATGTGCAATCCCTAATTAAAATAGTTGAATAATGAAATTGACTTAGTTTTATTCGGAAATTCGAATAACCATAATTTAATATTTGTCAGACCCCTACCCTCTTCAGAACGTAAAAAGTATCTAATAGTTTTATTCATCTGAAATAGTTCTTAAGGTGGGTTCGAAACAGGATCGAATCCATCTTTAATATCAGCTGTAGCAGAATCTCTTCTTTGCTATTACAAATATTTCTCTAATCTCTTGCTTTCGATTACAGTCTTTTACCAATAAATTCTTCGCAGTTTATAAATGTTATCTCATCACCCGGTTCGTTCCCAAAAAGAGGTTCTCAAATCAAATGACATAATATGAAAAAAATTGACAATTCAAGGGTTAGTTGAAGTTAAATGCGGATAAGAACGCATTATAAGTTTTTTTTTTTAAATTTTCATTAACAAGATGCTAAATTATTTCATAGATCTTCAAAACCTTAAACTTCTTTTTCTCAAGTATTTGTTTTTCATGACGATCCTTTTCGTAAAATGCTAAGGTATTTTTGTAATCGATGTAATAAAATTTCGAAATGTTTTTGATTGTTTTGTATAAACTATTAGATTTTTGTATGCGAGGTTTGTTTGTTTGGTTTTGTTTAGTTTTTATTAACGTCGCACTAGAAGCAACACGAGGGCTATTGGCGACGGACCTCGTAATTTTGAACCACGGTCAAGTGACGAGAACGACACCTGAGCTGTAACCCCCCCCCTCTCCTAACATCCACACCACACCAATGGAAGGACTTTGTGCCTCGACAGATTTAACGTGCATCAGCCCCGGCTACACGGCGGGTCTTCGGCGGCCAAAGATCGAACCCGTGACTGAACGAAAACCGCTGGCCTCGAATACGAAACCATGAATGCTAGTTGTATGCGAGGTATAAAGATTCAGATAAATAGATATTTTTCAAAAACAATTCACAAAATTTCTCAAGTTTTTGATAGAAAAAAAAAGGATTAAACGATAAATAACTCTAGTACACTCAAGCCCATGCGCAGAATTTTGAGAAACACTTTTAAGAAATCGAGAGAAAAAAATTACTTAAAAAATACGAAAATTTGTAGAATTAGCATAAATTTCAAGGTATTGAAATATCTTGGAAAAAAAATTAACATTATAAATTATTGTTTGAAAACGAATTTTTTATTCAGAAATGTATTTTACGCAATGGAATCAAAAATCCTGTGCCCTGTTGGCAATTTTTTTACAATTAGATATTTACACGAAAATGTTTTTATTCACCACATTTGAAAAATTTTGGTGCGTATAAATTTTTTCTTGTAAAAATCTAATTTTTTTAAAGAAATTTAACAGGATACCGTGTTTCTTTGGTTCCATTGTATGGATTCAGAAATGAAACAGAAGGAATACCGTATTTTTTGGACCATAAAATTAATCCATAAATTTACTATTTCATCTACAAAACAAAAAAATAGGACTGAGAAGATACCAAAGATAAATATTCGAAGAATAATATACTTTTCGTAATATGCAGTCGGATCCCTTTATTTCACAAATCCGCCTTAAAAGCGGTTTTACTATTGTTCCCTTTTTATGAGATTCAGATTAATTTTTTTGTCAGATGACGACAGGACTTTCTGTTAAAAGAAGGCACTAATATCTTTTTTCTGAATGAGAGAAATTAGAAATACGAGAAAGAAATACATCAAGTGGTGCTTGCTCACCTTAAAACGGACGGAAAAGAAGCGCATTATTAGAGTAGGAATGTTTTACGAAACCAGAAATAAACAAACAAGAGATGCAATTAGAAAACCTATAAGGAGCACCCAAAAATAGACGAGCAGAGACGGGGAATGAGTCAAAAAGGTGGGGGCGAGGGAACGAAAGTCGTCGTTAACTTTAGAAGAAACGTCGCAAAGAAACAAAAGCTTAAAAAAGGTAACAAAAATCGGAGACAGCAAATGGAACTTTAAAAAAGAGTCCAAAACGCTTAAGATGGAGTTTTTAAATGAGGCGGAAGAAAGTTCGCTCTCTGAATATCTGAGTAAAGACAGGGAGGTGACGAAGGGTCTCAAATCCCTTGCTCATAAAGTGCGGATGGTGACTTTCGTCACAAAAGAGAGAACTAAATAATTCGAGATAAAAACCAACGTTTTTATATAATGACAAAGTATATTAATTATTATATACTAAATTCAACACAAACACGTGATAAATACATAAAAAATTTAATTATAATTTCAATGTAATCAATCATTTATTAAATATTTCTTACTGAAAAATTTTACAACACATACAAACCCTTCCTTCTCAGTTTCCAAATATTTTTGGATTACCAGATCTAACCGCGTGGAGGTGAGTAGAGGCTAACGTGAGTATGATTTGATAAGTGTAGATAAATCTACATGTATTACGCGTCATACTCTTCTAGACCCAAAAACGTGGACAAAACACAAACGAACTTTATTATTTTTAAGGAACATGAAAACGTTGCCCAAAAATAAGAATAATTTGTTTAAAAAAAATTGTGAAATTATTTTAACAGACAAATATTTATTATATAATGCCTTATTAATATTTTCATAATATTTTTCTCATTCTTAAGGGATATTAACCTAAATTGAACCACATCCTTCATCAATGTATCTCATAATTAAGCAATGGATACAATAAATTCTTTTTCAGATTAAATTATTTTTAGCAATTTGCGTAGACTAAAAAATTACGAATGGAGCAAATAAAAGTTATGTAACAGGTCAATTGAACAGTCTCCTGCCTGACACATAGATGGCGCTACTAGAATTAAATCCATATGTTTTTTTAGTTAGCCCTAACCCTCAAAAGATGCGTGTATAAATTTGACAGCTGTCGGATTATTAGTTTGTGAATTATAGTATTTTGAGTGAAGCAACTTTTGTTATTGTGAAAAAATGGATAAAAAGGAATTTCGCGTGTTGATAAAATAGTGCTTTTTGAAGGGAAAAAATTTAGTTGAAGCAAAAACTTGGCTTGATGCCGAGTTTCCGGACACTGCCCCAGGACAATCAACCATCAAGGATTGGTATGCTAAGTTTAGACGTGGTGAAATGAGCACCGAAGACGGTGGACGCCCAAAAGAGGTTGTTACCGACGAAAACATTAAGAAAATCCACAAAATGATTTTGAATGACCGTAAATTTAAATTGAATGAAATAGCAGACACTCTAAAGATATCAACTGAACGTGTACATCATATCGTTCACGAATATTTGGGTATGAGAAAGCTCTGCGCTAAGTGGGTGCCGCGCGAGCTCACTTTTGACCAAAAACAACGACGAGTTGATGATTGGATGCAGTGTTTGAAGATGATCGAGCGTAATAAACCCGAGTTTTTGCGTCGATATGTGACAATGGATGAAACACGGCTCTATCATTTCACTCCGAAGTCCAATCGACAGTCATCCGAGTGGACTGCACACGATGAACCCGCTCCAAAGCGTGAGAAAACGCAACAGTCGGCTGGCAAGGTTATGGCATCTGTATTTTGGGATGCGCATGGAATAATTTTCATTGACTACCTTGAAAAAGGAAGGACCATCAACAGCGACTATTTCACAGCGTTATTGGACCGTTAGAAGGACGAAATCGCCGAAAAACGGCCGCATTTGAAGAAAAAGAAAGTGCTGCTTCACCAAGACAATGCACCGTGTCACAAGTCAGTGAAAACGATGGCAAAAATCCATGAATTGGGCTTCGAATTGCTTCCTCATCCACCGTATTCTCCAGATCTGGCCCCCAGCGACTATTTCCTGTTCTCAGATCTCAAAAAAATGCTCGCTGGGAAGAAATTTTTTCGCCGAATGAAGAGGTGATCGCCGAAACTGAGGCCTATTTTGAAGCAAAGGACAAATCGTACTACAAAAATGGTATCGAAAAGTTGGAGGGTCGCTATAATCAGTGTATCACCCTTGAAGGGAATTATGTTGAATAAAAAAAACTAATTTTGCCAAAAAAAATGTGTTTTATTATGGTAGGCCTGGGACTTTTCAATTGACCTGTTATCTAATAATTTTTACTAATTCATGATTTCTAGTCGACATGCCAATCATTTAAATTCTACTTTCTTAGTACTTCTGAAATGTTGTACATCAAATTCTAGAAAACATAATTTTTAAATTTAAGAGTTATAAATATATTTTGTTCTTAAAGGGGTTTCCCTAAGAATTAATACAATGTTGACCAAGTGCAAATGTAATCCAGAAAATTCGTATCGATATTTGAATTTATGTGAACGCTAATTTTATATAAATGTTGTAACTCACGGGTTTATAACCACGGGCCCCAAGTACAACGGATTACCGGGTCTGATGGATTTTGTTTCGATACCTGTTTTATACATATCATCAATAAAACTGACTTCCAAAATTCATTACTAGGGGCGCTACAATCAGTTTTAGATTCTTGCCTTTGGTCTTCTTAATACAATATATACATTACTTCCTCAATTTCAGCTTTCTTCATTCAAATTTCATAATTTTTTTTTATGAGGATATAGCTACATGCATCGTATAAAATTGCGAAATAAAAAATACCTTGAGTCTCATTTTGAAACTCTTTAACGTCCAAAATTCATCACTATGGCATTCAATCTGTTTTTAGTCATAGTCTTTGGTTATTTTACTATAAAATATACGTTTTACATCTGCAATTCCAGCTTTCTTCGTCCGAATGTTATAATTTCGCTTAATAAGGATATAGCAACACACTTTGTATAAAAATTCGAAATAAAAGACTCGTTAACTTCCAAAAATTCATCATTATGGGCGTTGCAATGTGTTTCAAGTTATAGTTCTTTCTCATTTTACGATAAAAGTAGGCATTACTTCCGCAGTTCCTGCTTTCTTTGTTCGAATTTCACATTTTTTTTTAAATGATAAAACTGTATATTCTGTCTAAAAGTCAGTAACAAAACACTTTTAAGTTTCATTTTGAAACACTGTGAAAGAATAAAATGGCGAAAAATAGAAAGAAAACCACAATACCTGGAAATAAATAAATCAAGGAACGTAAAGAGCTTTCGAAAAAATTTCGGAGTAAAATGAAATTATTTTTATCGATTACGTGAGAACGAGATTTCCTCAGTAATGTAAGTGTACGCATTAAAGATATTTCGAACGAACCTTTTCTTCTTTTCTTACGCACAAGGAATTCTTGGAAATCTTTTCATTAGTTTACTAGGAACAGAAATGAATTACACTGGACTTTATGGTAAAAAAATAGCAGGAATCTAGACTTTATATTCCTAAAACAATCGATTTTAAAGAAGAAAACAAATATATATATTTTCTCAGATGTTCTTCACCTGAGATTTATGACCCATGAAGAGCATCCATCTTAAAAACACACATTAAATCGTTATTAGTTTCAGGGTCTTGATCATTTTTCTCTTTTTCTTTTTTTCCGTGACCAAGCGAAACTTAAGTTTTGACGATGTGTTTAAACATTTTCTGAATGAACTGATATAAAGATGCTCTTGCTGAACAGGTTGCGTTGAATAAACGAATATCATACTTCTATTTACGATAACTTATTCCTTGAATCAATATTGCAAAGGAAGAGCACGACTTAAGAAATTCTATTGAGAATGGAACTTTGTAGGTTTTCTGCACATTTAAAAGTTATCCACTTATAAAAGTAGCAAAGCAGACTAGCCAGCCGATTCCGAGGAAAACAAATTTAAAGTTTCAATGTTTCCTTCGTGTAAGATTAAAGAATAGTTCCCTCAAATCGGAACTTTTTTTCCAATAAATAAAGCGCTCGGTCATTACTTTTATGTTCTGACTTCACTATTCTTTAGAAAACAGGATATTTTACAGAATCAAAACCCTTTTCCTGGTGTAAATGTGTTCCTTGTTTGGTCTTCTATACTGTAATGCTAAATGGTCATTAAACTCTGTGAATTCATGTAAAAAATGGCGATTTTTTGGAATGTTTCTGAATTTTAAAAATGCTGTATCATAAAAGAAAGCATGTGTTAAAACGATGCAAACATCTATGAAAATCGGAACAATTTTCTGCCTTTGAAATGTGTTTATAGTTTCTATCAAGTAATTAAACTTTAAAGGAAGACAGCCTTAATCTCAGTGTACTAAATTCCTACTATTAGTTCATACTCTCCCTACATATATCCTGTTCAAATTTTCAATCGTTAATTAAATACTTTTTATTCATCTACTCAAGTTTAAATATATTTTTTAAAATTTGTAGTGGATAACACTTGATGTTAATACAATTTTTTCAAATATTAATTCGTTTAATTCAATTTAATTGGTGAAAATGCAGTTTAGCCCAACCTTTTGCACTATTTCAAAAATTGACAAACTTGTCGATTTTTTTGGCAGAACGTTAAGTCGCGAAGCGGTCAAGGGTAGCCGAATTTAGCAAAATACCGCCAAATAATTCCTGCCCCCAAGAGTGATTGGGCTAAACTGCATTCCCAACTATTTAATTTACCGGATGAATTAATAAACATGCCAATGCTTCTACTATGTCTTTTGTCTTGCAACGGCCAAATTGATAGAGCTGCGGCGTAGAATCTTCATGCCTTTGGATCGAATCTTTTCGAAGCGTAAAATTTTTTTATTTGATTTTCAAATAATTAATTTTAGTTTTATATGGGAGAAAAAAAACTTCTCTTATATAAGATATTTAGCAGGATATAAATTTAGGAATAAATACCGTCAGTGACGAAGCGTGTAGATCGCTGGAAAAAAATTTCTTTTGCCACTTAATATTGTGATTCTGTCATATGTATATACATATTTATTTAATTGTAATTATTTAATAAAAAGTAACTAATATAAAAAAAATTTCTTTGTTGACCTAAATAGGAATTGACTTTAATTTTTTTTAATATTATTTGTATATTATTTAATTTTCAAGCTATCAAAACTACGGCCCAGCCAAATCGGTAGCTTACCAGCTGGTTGATCTGGGTTCGATCCTGCTATTTTGCATATTTTTCTCATCTGTTTTAAAAATTATAAGAAATTTAAATAAGATTTGTAACCCAAAGATTGTCAATGTAATCATAAAAAAATTTTCATTCATCAAATAGCATAGATATTTTCAAACTGATGGTGAAATCATCACAGGCCCATTTATAAAATAACTATTGGAGCTAATGAAGTAAAATTATTGTAACTTTAAATTAAAATTAAATTTTTCAAATATAGAACACGTTGTTATAAGATACTAGTTGTTGTAGCTCTAAAATAGTTGTTATTATTTCTAACAATGTCTATGGGCCTGTCCATTCTCGTAAACGCTTAATCGGTATCTTCTATTTCCGTCCAACTCGGAATTTTTAAGAGAAAGAAATTTGACCACGCCTCTTCAATACCACGAGACATAATATTCTCGGTTGATTGAATAATGGAATTTATTACTTCAGCTATTGGTTTCCGGTACCCCCGAGTGGGAAAGGAAATGCACTTGTTCGGATAAGACTTCCGAAAAGGGCGTGTTTTGGGTTCACAGGATATCCGACATCTTTAAGATCAAGTCCTGAGCTTAACTTCAAAGTTCATGAGACATTTTTTAGGTTAAGTCATGAACTTAACCTCAAAAACATCACCTTATCTTTCCCAAATGATTCAACTGGTTTTTGTCGGCATTTTTATTGGAATGCTAGGGGCACCACGAACGAAACTGTTTATTTATATATGGTGACTGTAAAGATATAAAATTCATGTTCCAAAAGATGTTCCTAGATTTAAATCTACAAACATATCAACATAACTGGGTTTTTTTTTCACTTTTTAGCTGTATTTGCTGAGATCTCATCCAAACCTAGCGCTGCAAGCTTTAATATGCGCTTAGTAATAAAATAAGGAAATATTTAGTACTTGTCAGTTTATAACTCCGATAAACTGATGTTGTGATGAATTTCGAATTTTTGACTCAAATAGTTACCAGTACTTCTTGTAATATATATGACGCCTGCTGGCGAGGAAAAATTGTGGTAACCCCTCCTTTGTATAGGAGAGGGAATGCAAGTGTATTGAGAGGGACTCAGCCTGAACTCGCTTGTAAGAAGTAGGGGCGTAACGAGCCCCGAGAAGAAAATAAATGTTATTGTTTTTGGACGGAGTTGTCCTTATGCCCACATCAACAATACTCAATTCTCTAGTAGGGGAGTTAGAAAGTAAGAAAGGTAGATTAGAGATATAGATAAGAAAAGGTATCACACCCTCTCTATGCGAAAACATATCACACTTTCACATTGTTTTCACTGGTAATTCGTTAACTTACTCGCATATGCTATTATTATTCCTCAGCATTTGAAATTACATAATCCATGACAGAGCGTAATTACATCATCCATGACCCGTAAAGCTTCGCTTATTGGTCAAAAGAGAAACAGATATACTGCTTGATAAACCGCATCTGGCACACAAAAATATTAATAAAATCGCTTAAAAAAACTTGAGTGTTTTCAACTGTAAATTATAAGATGGAAATATATTCAAATAATATATGATACTTTAATTTTATTCAACAAACTGTAACGCTTCGGCATTACTTCCTTCTCTTTCCATAGTTATTGAATTTTAAGTGACAATAATAAACACTGTTTCAGATTCATGTAGTTAGGCAATGAATGAAATAAACTGCTCTCTCTTATTCTGATATTTGATTATTCATAAATTAATCCCGAATCTATTATGCCTGTAGATATTTTCTTACACGCGTCAGAGCCTACAAGATTAATAATATCTAAAGACTACTGATATTTAAAGACTGATAATGTTTAAAGATTAATGATACTTATTGTCTAATAATATTTAAAAACTAGTAATACTTAAAGATTATTAATATAATTTTGTACTTAACTGTAGCGCATCACTTGAGTACGAGTCTCAAATCGATTTGGAAATGAGAGTCCGATTCACAGACCCAACATAGATCTTTCCTGTCTGTGTTCCGATAATTCTTTACACTTGAAACTGCGTTTTTTATTTCCTTCGATTATAGCTTCCGCTCATTCTCTCTACCACTGAATAACTCCGAATTAAATTTTCGCTGCTTCTAAATACAATTCATCAGATCTATTTACTATACCAGTAATTCTAATCTAGTTTACATAAGTCTCGTTTCATCTATAGAGAGGGACCTTTTATTCAAACAACATCATATTAAAGTCCCAAAGTATTGGTTGAAGACAGAACCATTCGCAACAAGTGTAAAATCTGAAAAAGCTTTTCTACAGCGGGATTGTTTTGTATATATATTTCCTTTCGTTCTTATTTCCTTAAAATATGTTAACTAATAGATATCGAATTTAATTATATGTTTGGTAGTTGCTTTCATTGAAAAAAATTATTCATATACAAGTATTACTTATAATTTACTGTAAAATTGATAGCGAGGCTGATGGACTTTAAATTTGTTGAGTCTCCAAGTCCTCTTTTGGTGTGGTGTGGAACTTTGTAGAAATGAGTGTCATGTTCATCTCCCGACCGATGTTCAAAATTACAAAGTCTGTCGTCAATAGCCCTCGTGTTGCTTCTTCGTGCGATGTAAATAAACAACCAATCGATCAAAACTGTTGCTAGGTTACCGCTTGTCTTCAGGTAGGTAGAAGCGCTGACGGTTATTGTCAAAACATTTCAATCAACTGATCAATTTTCGAATTCGAATTCGGAGGATTTCTTATTTTTTGTATTTCAAATTAATTTGTTTCTCATGTGTACAATAGTAGATAAATCGGGATGAAAATAATGAAGTTGGAGCTGTTGGAACCCTTAAAATGAAGTGGAGCTTTTTTGGGTAGTTGATGAAAAACAGAAAGTCGAAAACGAAATTCGTGAAGAGTTTGCTAACTCTATATTGTCGATGAAATTGAAAATTATATGTAGTAATGTTTCAGTATAGCAAGTTCGTGTCAGAGAGGAAAAGTAGTTATGAGAACTGCTGAACATGAAGGCTTAGAGTTTGCATTTGGTTCAAAGAAGCTCTCGGTTTTAGAATGCTCCCAACGAATTCTTTTAACACACACACACAAAATTCAGTTCACTTAGTCTCATGTTAAAACTTTTTCACTTGTTGTCTCTTTGATCTTTCCAATATTATGTTTTTATGAGGAAACATAAACAACGTTCCATTGGAAAAAAAATACTTAAAAGGAAAAAAAAAAGGATTAATTGAGCAGATAATGCTTTTATTATTACATTTTTTCCACCGCTTTAAAATCTGAATTACTTTGTCATCAATAATTCCAAAGGTTTAAATTAGTTCAGATTAATTCGAATTTTATGTTTGAAATATAATAGAAGTAATACACTTTCACTGAAATGTATATTTATATCATTTAAGGATACACAAAAATCAATAAGAAACAAGTAGAGAAACAAAAATACATTTGTTTAATGCAGTATGTTGCAAAGGGATTCAAACGGACTGTAAATTTAAAACACGTTTACTGAAAATAAATTTTGCATGTAGATTATTGCTTTTAGTATAAAATATCATTACAAATACATTAAATGATTTTATGGACAAAGAGGTCAATTTGAAGAAATAACGATAACGATATCATTTCTAGAGCCAGAAACGATTACTATATGTTGTTGAATCTAAAAATAATACAACAAACAATTCGAGCATTCGCATTAAAATTGTCAACAATTTTAACACATTACAATTACTAAAACATTTGTTTCAAAATAGCACATGATTTCATTCAAACATTTATAATTAAAAACAATTGTTTTAAATTTGTATAATTAATTTACTACCAAACGATATTCTGAGAAAGTTATTAATTGACATTTCCAATAGTAAGCAAATGTTTATTCATTGTTTATACTTAAAAATATTATTGCTTATAAGCCGAAACAAATTATGTACTTCAAAATCAGAGTATTTAAAATAATTTTCTTTCTTTGAATTCAGTTCTTTTAAAAATATAAAAGATTGGGGCAAAAAAAAATTCCAATCAGTTCTAGAAACATTTATCCCGGCTAAGCCACAATTTAATTTGCGTACATAAATTCTTGGAAAATTAGAAGAATAAATTTATTTTAATCTTTTTAAGAAAAGGAAGAAAGAAAGAAAGAATCTAAACAGACAAACTTAGTTAATGTAAAAATTCATTACAATGCTCAAATTGATTTCAAAAGATAGGTAAAAAAGAAAATGATAAGAAAAAAAGTTCGATAGAATGGTTTTGATTACAAATGGGATGGCATAAAATTCACTATAAAAAGAAACTAGAGATTGTTTTACAAAGAATTGATGAAAAGCAGTTGATGAAGCATAGAAAAAAAGATTACGCGCAGTTTAGAATATTTTTAAACCAGTTAATAAATAAAACGAATGAAACTTTCATTTGTAAACTTCTTGTAAAAATGTAATATTCATTAATCCGAGTGTTCACTTCAATTTGTTTCATAAATTTTTTTTAATCGAAGATACTCGTTCTTAGCTCTCGTTGAACACTATTTCTGGATTACTTTTGTTTCATTTATTTCCTTCTATTCAAGAATATAGTAAAAAAATGATGGGTACCATTAAACTCTAAAGCTTATTTAAGATTTTAAAAAAATTCATATATCTTAAGCATTTAACTATCTCAATTAATTTTACAAATCATTTATACGAATGTTTATTTCCACCATGGATTTCTGGAGGCATGGCCCTTTTTTTTTATTACTGTACGATCCATGCCTCATGAAATCCATGGTAGAAATGACGATGTGTAAGAAAACTCGTGCTTTATGCTTTTCATTCCAGGGCCATCTAGCGGCTCACTACTTATTCTCCATCTGTGCACTGTAGGTTGAAAATTTCTTGCTTAGAAGTTTTCCATCACTCCTTAAAAATTTTCCAACAAGTTTCGAAACACCTTGTGTATGTACATATGTGTGTATGTATGTATATATATATATAACACATCGATCAATAACACCCGAGTCTAACATTGAAAACAACATTTTTTTTGCAAATTTTTTTTTTATTAATCAACATAACACCTTTTGTTAATCACCTTTTAGGTGATACAATCGTTCCAACGCTTTTCCAAATCTTTTTTTTTTTTCGCAAGAAATCTTTTTTGTTGCGAGTAAATAGCGATAAACAGCTTTCTGAATCATCGACTCGTTGCTGTTTTTGTTCCATCGAAAGCAATCGCGGCACCCACTTAGAAAAAACCTTTTTCATGCTCAATTTTTCATGAAGGATAGTAAATACACTTCCATATGATATCTGTGTCATCTCAGCAATCTCACGGAGCTTCACTTTACGATCTTTTATTATAATTTTTGTCACTTCACTCACATTTTCCGGTGTAACGGCTTCCACAGGTCTACCCGAGCGTTCCGCGTCATTTGTGTCGGTACGACCACGTTTAAACTCGGCAAACCACCGACAAATCGTTGCTTTTGATGGACAAGAGTCCGGGGAACATTTTTCAATCCATTGTTTCGCTTGCACGGTGTTTTTACCCATTAAAAAACAATGTTTTATCAGAACACGAAACTCGGTTTTTTCCATTTTTTAAACAAACTACAAAACGACTTTACTCCAACCTCGATAACTCAGCTGTTTCTGGTCCGACCGACTTAAAATTTTGACACGTTTCAAGCAAAGGTTAGTACTCTAGAAAGACCTGGTTACTGGTTTACTACGAGCGCCATCTCTGGGTTAGTCTCGGGAGTTATTGATTGATGTGTTATATATATATATATACTGAAAATTTATGAAAGAATAATTTAAGGTATTTAAAAAGACGAAAATCCAGAAAGAAATGCAAAAATTAAAGAATAAAAAATAAATGACATATGTAAATATTTCTTTTTAATTAAAAACAAATTAGGAAGTAATCTTAATAATTCAGAAATAAAAATAAATTATGTAATAAATCTTTAATGTAACAAGGAATAAAAAGATATACACCAATCCATAAAAATAAACATTGTAAACAAAAGAAATGAATTAAAATAAACAAGCAAATTTAGCTAAAAAGAAAAATATAATATGCTAAACATTTTCCAAAAGAAAGTAAATGAAGCGATATATATATATATATATATATTATGATTCAACTTTAATTCCTAATAATTTCACTGAAAAATAATTTAATTTCCTAAAGTTTTCCATTTCCTCATTTAAAAGCAAAGAGTTAATCTTATTTCCTGATGTAAATCAAAATTATCCTTTAATTTATGCAAACACGCGGTTATAAAAAATTGCTGAATATACAGTTCTCACGGTTGAAGACCTGTAGGGATAACCCATACTAGGTTGTTGGATTATCCTTACAGTTCTTCATCCGTGAGGAGACCTGTAGGGATAATACCTCAGAATCGCTACACCTCATGCCATATGATCTACTACGTAAAAGGGAAAACTCCCTTGTACAATTAGAATAGTAAGGAAAAATTGTTTCTCTTCTACCTTTTTTTCGCTTTGGTCTTGATAGCCGAAGCTGCGCTGCTCATCCCCTAAAATTGTGTTTACTGTTACTCTGTATATATGATGGTTCTCATCATCTGTTTGTAAAATTGTCTCTCTCTCTCTCTCTTCCAAGACTAAATAGACTTGAGGAGTTTAATATTCAGGCCATGACCATGACTGTGAATATCCTATTTTTACTTATTCATTATATATATATAGGCTGTCCAACTTGCATACATATATATATATATATATATATATATATATATAGGCTGTACAACTTGCCAACTATATAATCCCAGATATGATCGATCAGTAAAAAATCAGGAGATCGAACAGGCCAGGGAAGGGTGGAAAAGAAGAAAAGAAGCGGAAGCACTCCTGTGAAACCCTTACTGTGTGGGGGAAATTATTGTCCTGTTGAAAAATTGTTCCTGAGAGCCCTGCCATAAGTGATAACACATGTGACTGAAAGATGTAACGAACGTACCTTCGAACGGCTGTCATGGTGCAGTGGATGAATATTAGGGGTCAACGTGTGCCGTTGTGATGTGCGATGTGCAACGTGTGCAGTGGATGAATATTAGGGGTCAACGTGTGATGGCACTCCATACCATTACACCATTTGTGGGAGCGGTATTCAGCTGTACAGAGAAGGCAGGATTGAGACGTTCACCACAGAGCCTCCACACACATACACGATTGTCATCAATGTCCAAATTGAATCTGGATTCGTCGCTTAAGACGACCTGATTCTATTCAGTTGCAGTCCAATCCCTTCGAGCGCGACACCACTTTAAACGGAGGTGATGGTGAGTGAGTGTCAATGGTAGTACACGGAATGGGAACCGCGATAGCAACTGTCCTTCAGCCAGGCGCCTTGCAATGGTATAGATTCACACAGAGGCCCATAGTGATGTTGCTGCCTATGTATATGAATGTGGACAATGATACAGTTGACGCTATGCGTGCGTGTGGTATTATGTGACGGTCTTCTCGATAATTAGCCTGTCGAGGCCGTCCTGACTCTGGTCATCGTGTAACAGACCATTCTTTTGTCCACTGGTCCCAACACCTCCTCACAGGAAAGTCAGAATGGCCTAGGTGGCGAGTTAATCACCGAGCTGACCAGCCGATTTCCATCATCCCTATGATTCTCCCCCTCTCGAACTCTGACAACTGCTCATATTGTTTACGATGGCCGTGTAATGGAATCTCTAGTTAAAAAGCGTCGCTCTGCAACAGATTAAATACACGCCAACAAGCTCTGCTTACCCGTTTTATAAGCCAAGAGGAACTAAGTTCAACGCCCTCTGATGGCATTACGCAATACGCAATCACGCTGCATTTCTAATCATTTACATATCATGTACCTTCATGCTAGTTAAGTTTCCTAATAATCCCACTCTTACTTCTTGGTGCTCAAACTTTTATGGCAATGAGTGTATATATAAAGCATAAATTTGGGGAATGGTTAAATATTACGTTTCAGTTGTAAGAGTTTTAATATCACAATCTAAATTTGAAAAAATATATAAATTGTCTCTTGAATTCCACTCACGTTTGTCATATACATTTTTTTTTGCTTTAACATGAAATTAGATAACATTACATTAAGTAAATATGCTATGCATTATCTATATTACTTATTACAAATTCATTCCATTAACTATTGAATGTTAAAGAAAAACGGAACAAAAATAGATACTCAGCAGATAATTTTTTTTAATTCAGGCTTAGGACTGAATCGTCATGTTAAGCCCCTTTAATGACACTCGCCTTCCTCCTTTGCAATTGTTACTAATAGATAAATGAATCCCTCCATATAATCAGTTAAAAAAATATAGACAATTAAGAAAAAACTAATCCAACAAAAGAATAAAAGTAATTCGATTAAAATGGAATAAAAACATATCAAAACTGTATTGAACAGTTTATAATGACAATGGAAAAACATGATAAAAATTTTAAATGCCCTAAAACAATAAGTCCGCAAGCAATAATTGAATCGTAAACAAGTTCTATTATATTAAATCTAATGATATTATATCATATCAAAACTTTTATTCACAATAAATTTCATATCAAGTGTGTATTAATGGCTGGTCTAGCATTTTACATAGATTGGATGTTAATAATTTTACAATTAATGATTTATTTTGATTAAAAATATAATTATAGAACTTTAATACAATTATCTGTATATAAATTAATTTTTTATTTTCACAGGTTTAAATTTTTTTTTATGTTTTTACGTTTTATACATTAATAAGCATAAGTGTTTCTACAGTAAAATAAAAATATAAAACGAGAAGAGAGAGAGAGTTCATTTCGCGCTTTTATTTGGTGAAGCGGACATATAACTATGACTTTCGAAAACTATAATTGAATCGATCATTTTGTTATGACGTCGTATCCAATTTTCTCTCGGACACTGTTTAGTGCTGGTTTCGCAATTCTTTAGCATCTATTCCTGTATACCATATGAATACAGGACAGAATTTTCCAGTTATAGGGGCTTCTAAACGGATCTCGTCCCGCCATTTTCCTTCGAAGTGTATTCGTTGACCTCCATTCGTGGCCCTATTATATTCAAACACAGGATATAAGAAATCTCTAGCAATATATACTGACCTCTATACCTCTACAATATATCTCTACAATTAAATAATAAACAAATGATCTACAACTACAACGGATGAAACACCTGAACTGTACGAGGAGTATAGCAAAGTTTTAATTATTACTAAAAAGCAATAGAGTTATTTGGGTAAAATTTATTCTGCTAACTAATTTAATCTTATGTATATAATGTTGTAAATTACAGCTATTCATGTTAATTTGTTTGGCTTCAGGAAGCCGTAGACAGAAGTAACATGCAGAATCACAGAGTTTTAATTATTATCCCAGAATATCACTAATTTTCAATTATTACAAAAAATAATCGAGATAAAAACTTAATTTTTATGTATTCGTCTACAGACTTTTCAACTTAGCCACCATCTAAGGTTATATATTTCTACAGGCGCCCCCCCCCCTTTCAATGGCTGTCATTAAGAAACTGAGCAGGTTGAATCCCATCTTCTTTATATTACGGGTTACTTTAATCTACGGCTTCCTAAAACAAAACAAATCAGCATGAATAGCTGAAATTTACACGATTATGTACATAAGGATTAATTAATATACAGTATAAATTCAATCTATATATCTCTGTTATTTTTAGTAATAATTATAACTTCACGATAGCCCTCGTAACTCTCTCTATCATTTACCTTGTTATTATCTGTAAATCCAGTAAGGTTTTGCCGAGATATTTGCAATTTTTAATCATTCATAAGAATGTACGTCAAATTATGCTAATACATTTGTTATTATAGTTATAGGGGATTTGATCTATAACAAACCAAGATTCATTTTTAAAACGGATAATCTTCTCGTAGAAAAAAATTCTTCGGCATCCAAATGGTAATGTAAGCATTTTTTTACATCATATGTGGCATTTTCTTTAGTGATAGAAAGTTACTGATTTAAGTTTACCTTAGACGTTATGGGGGGGGGGGGAGGGGGGGGGGTTATAAAAAATTTGTAACAGTGGAAAGAACCTCTTTTCAAAATGACCCATTCAATAAAAAAAATAAATAACACAAAAATGAGGGGGAAATCTTCTATATCAAAATAAACCAGTAGCGCATTTTTAATTTTTCCATTTTTATCTTTTGATCAAACGATTTTTCATCAATTTAAATACAAAATGTTATTATTGTATTTTTATTGTTGCCTTAAGGTTATATTCTTGTGTGTTTTGAATTTTAAATACATATATTCATTTTCTCTACATAGTTCTCCCTACCGAACAAAAAAACAAAGAACTATAATTTCAGATTCTGGTCGCTCACAGTTAAATATAAAAATTCCAATCTTAATTCCTGACAGAGAACTTAATTCTGTAGTTCTGTTTAGAATCCTCTTTTATCTCATGCTTTTTATTTCCTTAAATATGAATTAAACATTATTTATTCATTGTTTTTTATTTTTCTTAGCAGTGTTCTCTATTCTTAATAGTTAAGAATGCGATAAAACATTAATCTCATGTATTTTCCTTTTTTCCAGAAACCAACTTCCCAGTCCGTCCTCTACCAAAAAAGAAGCCAATCTTTTCAGCATTCTGAAAAACAGCATTGGAAAGGTACTTCTAAAAAACTCTTTACTGATCTTCCTTCGTATTTCTTTTGAAAGAAGACTTTTTAACAAGCGTTTTATTAATTAGATCTTTCTTTGAATTCTCCTTCCCCTTTTACGAATAGAGGGGGAAATGATCGTGGCAGAAATATCGTCTCAAAGAAACGAATTACCAACAAAATTTCAACTTCTGGATAGTGAATAATTAACGTAAAGGCTATTTCTTACATGTGCAAGGAGAAATAGTCAGACTACTTTTTAAGATGAAAAGCGTAATGTGTAGTTTCTTTTCAAGTTCGGAATTAGAATACATCGGAAACATTCATTAATTTGAATCACTTTTGAAAAATTCTTGGGAAACTACGTGTTTTTCTGTTTCGATTTAAGACTGATTCAAAAGGAAAAATAGGTTGTTTATCGTTCATTTTGACATGAAAATAAGGAGAAAATGAAAGAAAAGAATATTTGTGAATTATTAAACTAATATTTTTCTTATTTCAGACATATATGCATATTTATATTTCAACTATTCGACGCGTTTTTAAAAACTTTTTTTAACATAATCGGGAAAAAAAATTTTAGATTACTCAGAAGAAAATTAGTTTATTTCATGCCAATTTAAATACTGCTCCCTTTTAAAATTAAACGCAATAGAAGTCATACTTTAACATTTAAATATCTATATACTTATGTATTTGTTTGTGAAAAGAAAATCGTATATATATATATATATATATATATATATATATAATTTAGAAGAAATTAATAATAATTAGCTGTATTGACATTTGTAACTTCTGTGCTTAACCTTTGGGTATTGCATTTATAATTTTCAAAAATTTGCTGAGTGTTTATAAACATATCATTACATGCAATGAACATAATTAAAATTTTAAAAATATAAATTTAATAGAATTTTTAAAAATCTAATTTTTTGTTCAAATTTTCTTTCATTCTTGTTGAAGTACTGAACAATTTTGCAGAAATTTGTGAGTGCTTATTATAGAAAAATTATGATCCCTGTATTCAGCAATTTATAATCTCGAAAATATTAGCCCTATAGTTAAAGTAGATTTTGATAATTCTTGAAAATTACAATTTAAGAAAAATACAAATGGCTGTATTTGGCTGAAACCTCTCGAAAAAATTAAATTTCCCGAACGGATTCTATGTCTATTCCTACAGTCTCAGCAATCGCACGAAAACTTAACAGACAGTCAGATCGAATTAGATTACCGATTTTTCCGATATTGTCATCCATTTTTGGCGTGGAAGGTCGACCCGGATGTGAATCATCTTCAATGTTTTCTCGGTCATCTTGAACATGCTAAAACCATTTAAAAACACGGACTCGCGATAAACATTCATTGCCATACACCTCTTTCGATAAATTATAAATTTTATTAGCGTGTTTTTCCAGTTTCATGTGAAATTTCACAACGATTCATTGTTAACTTATCATTTGTCTGGCGAAACAAAAAATAACTATTATGCGAACGAAGCTACGGGTTTACGGATTTGTTTACAGAAACGAGAAGCACTGCATTCGAAAGTGAAGGCATTACGCTAAACAGCTGTCGGTCTCTGGTGTTTAGCGCATGCATACTCCTTCTGAAGAAGAGACAGTCTCGGTACTTAATAACCTCATCTCGAAAATCTCTCAACTACTGCTACTAATAATTTAAAGCTCTTCGCAGCTTATAAATGCTATCTCATAATACGCCTGAGAACCCCGCTATGGTCTTAAAGTTTTATGTCAATTTTAAAATTTTCTTCCGTGTGTTTTACTTTTATTTCTCAAAAAATAACTGCATAGTTGCATCCATCGGTCAATTTCTCCATTATCTTAATAGGAAAACTTGAAGGAAAAAAGTCCAAAATGTATTATTTGTCGCCTTGCAATACACAGGTTTTAAAAGAATAAACATTCAGTTCATGTTTGAAATTTTAAAAAAACCATTTGCTACACAGCATGATCTTATGAAAGTTGGGAATAAAAATATAAGAGTCCAAACGCTATCATATGTTCTGTAAATCTAATTTTGAAAGAAAAAGTGGCCAGCAACATTCATTTTGCCTGTCCAATGAAAAAAACTGAGTTTCAAATCCAGTAATATTTGTAACTCCTTTATTTTTTTTCTACAATCTTAATTAAATTTTTGAAAACAAGTCTCTCGGAAACAGATGGCTTTAAAACTGCATTCTTTGTTGCAAAACAATTTCGAAAATTCATTATAAGTTCAACATTTCTAAGCCCCCGCTTTAGAAAATGAAGAATTTAAAAAAATTCAATCAAAAGATATGAGATTAAGCACGTCCATTTCTTTTCCTGTAAATTTTGAGTAAACATCTGCTCTTTCAAATATTAAAGCAATTATTTTTTATTTTTCAAGTTTTTCTCTTAAAATTGGAGAACTACAATGAATTTATTTTACTTCTCTGCTGAAAATATATCAGAATACGAAACAGAAAAATATTAAAACCAGAATGAAAATGAAAAAAAATTCACACAAGGAAACAATTTTAAGCCTGCGGTTTTGTCCAAAAAATAAATATCCGTCAACTTTGTTTGAACAAATATCTTTTAATTGGCTTCTGAAAGATGGAGAGCGCAAAAAGCTCTCGACAAATATTTGAAGATGTCTCATAATATAAAAGATTCTTTTTATCTTGAAGTGAATGCTTTTTTTTAAGTGATTAGATTTCAATAATTATAACTGTTGGTTTTTCTGTCTTTGAAATTGAATTAATGTTACACTGTATATCTAACGTACATGATTAATTATAATAAATAAAATGTAATTTTGAAGGATATGTTCTTATTAAAACGCGTGATGCTAAAATAAACTTAACTAATCAAGTTTTATGAAACAAATAATGTTTGTTTTTAATTATTACCATTATTAATTAACAAGGGATTAATATTATTTGAATCCATTGATAAAGGAAAATTTTTATTATAATTTGCCTCTATTTTTATTATAAGTTGTCTCTACGGAAGCTTTCATTTAAAAGATATTTTTGTAAAAATATGTATGCATGATGAATGGATTTTTTGGTGTTCAGGAAGTTCGAGAAATTGTTTCATTAAAAATCTATTTTAAACTATACTTAAAACTATGATACATTAAAAGATACTAAATACTATGTTGTGTGTACGAAATGAAAGTCGTATACTCTTTTATATCATGAGCTATACGTTAAATCTAAATGGATTTTTTTGTCAACTCTCTGTGTGTGGAATGAGTGAGTGATAGTTCATTACTGAGAAGTAACACGAGAGCTATTGGCGACGGATCTCGTAATATTGAACCTCATTCAAGTGACGAGGACGACATCTGAGCTGGCACATCCCTCTCCGAACCTCCAAACCACGTCAAGGGAAGATCTAGTACCTCTACCAGATTCAGGGTGTATTAGTTCCTTTACAAGTCAGTTCTTTGGAGCACCTGGGCTCGAACTCATGACTCGAAGAATACAATGCCCCTTAGTCTACCGCCTCCACCGCTCTGTGTGGAAGTTTAAAAACTCTCAGATGTTGTCCTCTTCACTAGACTTGTAATGTACGGGTGTTATTATTTATGTTAGGAGTCATCGAGATACTATAAAGATCAGTTGCAAAAATATTGAAGTAACTTATTTGGTTTTGAATAAGTAATATTAGAACAATTCTGTAAGGGGGAGCATTCAACTAATTGTGATGGCCGCGGTAGCCTGGTAGCCGAGTAGTCATGGTCGCGGGTTCGCGGCTAGCGTTGTTTTCGTCGAGTCGTGAGTTCGAGCCCCGATGCTTCTAAGACCCACCGTGTAACAGGGCTGATACACGTCAAATCTGGAAGAGGTAGCAAAACCTCCCGGTGGAGTGGGGTGGGGTGGAAGTTTGGAGTTGGAGTGGGGTGGGGTGGAAGTTTGGAGTTGGAGATGCCAGCTCAAACGTCGTCCACTTCACATGGCTGAGGCTCCAAATTACGAGGTTCGTCGCCAACAGTCCTCGCCAAATATTATAATTTTCTTCATAACAGATAATTCTCGTTTTGCTTCTAAGTGCCATGTTAATAAACAAAAAAGTACATAAATTAATATCTGAATAACACCAAACAGTAAAATTGAATAATCTGAATCCGAATCCGTTTTGACATATAACAATAGGATCCTAGTCAGGTAGTTACTCTTAGAAATCGCCTCATACATTTAATATATATCTATATAATGTGCACATCAATCTCGCTCCTTCCTCCATCTTCTATTATATCTTAACTCTAACACCTCCAATCTCTCTATATGATTCACTATACTTCTTATATAGTAATGCTAATTTACATAAGTCACGATTCTTTCACAAAACGAGCTCTTCATTTAAATAACGTAATGAAGTAGAAGGAAGTTGAAGGAAAATGCGTGAAAAAACCCATTACACACTGAAATTCATAATTACGTATTCACCAATATCTCCCATAAGAGATCTAGTACGACATTGATTAAGTAAAATAATAACCGAATCTATTCTTCTATTTTATTCCATTTCTTTTTTTTTTTTTTTTTTTTTCTTTTTTTTTTCGTCTGTTCTTATTGAATTTTGAAAACAGTTTATATTCAGCGTCCAGAGAAAGAAAATTCCATAATATCGTTTATATCAATAGTTTTCGAACTTTAGTCCTTTTGTACCCTATAATCACGATTTAATGTATCCCCTAATAATGATTCAAAGTCTGATGAACCACAAGTACACGATGACTTCGAAGAAAGGTTTTCGAAAACGGTCTTCCGCCAAGTATAATTTTCGGTGATTATCGAATTTGAATTCGAACTATTCTTTGAAGTGGAATCGTTATCATTAACTAACTTATTACCTCTTTAACTTGGAGATCTTTGTATGGATATATAATGACTAAGGATGTATTTTAAATTTCTTTAGGTATTATATAAGGTAGAATAGAATTTCCATCATCTTTTTCTCTCTCTCTTTCGATTTTGGTAATTCTTATACGTCTGGATAGATAAAACACAAAAATTACTTTTTACTTCGGTAGTAAGTAAATCAGAATTATAAGAAATCTGACATAATTATAAAATAAGAATTCTATAGAAAATGAACTCGTTTTTGTGCAAGTCATGTTGAATAACAATAAGTTATTATACATAGTTACATAATAACAGATTCGATTCTACGATACTAATTTAACGATGCCACCAGAGTTACCCAGGAAAAACTAGATTTTGTTCAACTATTTTTTATATTGTTTTTTAACATAAATTTCATTTTTCTTAAAACAAAAACCCTTAGCTTGTGTGCAAGATTTCTCAAAAGCTATTAATCATATTAGTTGGAAATTTTGTACACATTTTCAAAATAAGTTTCCCTTTGACTTATACATCGGGTTTCAGACAAATTATTAACAGAAAAAAAATTTATATGAATTTTAATTGAAATTTTTATACGAATTTCAGAATTTTCTAAATAATAGCATTAAAAAAAATTTTCCTCTAAATTTTTTTAAAAAGTATATGTAAATTCAAAACCCCGAATACTTTTCTTCTAAATTAAATTACTTTTATAAATTTGGATCATTGTCATATTTCAGAATCCTACGTGCAGTAAAATATTGATTTTCATAATTTTGAAAAAGTATACAAATTATATTTCTTTATAACATTTACAGATTTCTTTAAGATTTCATAAACTTGAGAGAACTTTTTTTGAGTTGCCATGTCTCAAGTCCTTGATAGAAGCGAGCCCGGGGTGTCTCTCACACAGCTTCACATAAAAATATTTTTTAAGTTGTACTAAATCTCTTTTGAAACAATTTTCAATTGTAAATTTTATTTTCTTCTATAACACTGGAAGTGACTTCACAGAACACCAGTGTTCCAAGTGCCACGGTCTCAGACAACCAAGCCGGAAGGGAATTTTCCACAGGAAAGTTAGACGCTTTTAGCTGTTACGAGGAACTAAGAGCACAGACGATCAGAGATCATTCTTACAACACTGTTGTCTGCACAACGATCGAGATCAAAATCTTAGGAGTAGAATGCATATTCCTGAATCTAACATACTCATATGTCTCAGTTGGCTGAAAAATTTGCTGTACTGCCGCGTTTAAATGAGAGTCTGGATTCCAAATCCCGACAAATGGGAGTTGATGAACGAAATCCGGTTTCTTCTTAAGAAGGGAAATGCACAATTCCAGATTTTATTTTTAACGATATAAAAACTGTTTACAGGGAATAGCAACATGAGCCCCACTATCGTGTACAAGTGATGACGTATACGTGAGTGTAAAGCTTGCGCGGGAAAAAATTCTAAATCGATGCTTCAACCTTAAAAATTATGATACTCCTCATTAAATTTTTACTCCGAAGGAAGCTATTATGCCCAGCGGTACAGTATTTTTTTTTTTGTTTTTTTTTTTGGGGGGGGGGTTATTAACGTTGCACTAGAAGCATCAAGAGGGCTATTGGCGACAGGCCACATAATTTTGAGCCTCGGTCAAATGACAAGGATGACACCTGAGCTGGAACCCCCTCTCCAAACTTCAGTGGCATCAAGGCTCCACCCCCGACTTGTCGAAATCCGCCCACCGCGAATCTGCGATCATGACCACTACACTACCGCCGTCAAAAAAAAAAAAGAATTTAAGTAAACGATTACGTAATTTTAAAAAGTCAAATTAGTATTCAGATATTAAATGGAAACAAACAATAAAATACTAAAGTAAACAATCAATTACTAAGGCTAACGATAATATTCTGTTCAAATATTCAAATTTAAAGCAAACGATAAATTATTAAATTTAACACATCAAAAGAAACATAACTGGTTTTTTTCTAGTTAATAAAAGAAAAATTAGACAAAAATTTACATACATCAATCGATTCTCTACAATTAAGGTTTATTATTATCATTTTAGTAAATTATGTCCAGAACAATTTTGCGAAAAACCGTTCTTTGTGTTTATATTTTATTTTAACAAAGGAAATGCTTGAAAGAGGCAAATAATTTATTCATACAAGCATAACGTTTGAAAAAAAACAGTCGGGATACATTTGATTCACCAACTTAATTCAGTCCCATTTACTTCGAAGTATTTTATGACCAAATGCACTGAATAAAATGGTATACTTTCATTTGTAGACACGGCATATTTCGTGATGGAGCAATTAAGAATTAAATATAACAGAGTAATATATATATATATATATATCAAAAGAAGTTGCAGCATATTTTATTTTAGTTTGCTTATTTTCTCTCTTTTCGCTCATTTGCGCTCTCGATTTCACTCATGGAATAAATTATTATTGATATCTTATAAGATAGCCGAGAAGACGTTGAAGAGAAATCACTCCCGGGTTGATGAGCCAGTAGGAAATGAAAAGGAATCCGTTTGGAAAATTTTTCCGCCAAGACATTGCGCCGACTCATTCCACATTGTCAGTGTTGGACCATCACCGGATATTGAGCCATGCGACTTTTGAATCTGTTGAAGCTGTCAAAGAGAAAACGGCACACGTCCTGAAGTAGCTGATGGAAGAAAATTCCCAGCACTGTTCCTAACACTGAAAGCTTCTCTTGTAGGGATAGAGGAGGGGTATAAATTGAAGGCGATAACAAGTAAACACGTATGAAGTCAGAAGAAGAGGTTCATTGGCATTGAACAGTAATTTTTTTTTATTCTAAGTACTACATTCATGAACGATCAATCATTTTCTATGAGGTTTTCAGTTAAATTTAAATATAACTAAGTCCCTTGAACTTTTCTATAATGTCATTAATAAATTCATAACAGTTTATTTTAAACGCATCACTCTTTCAGTGAGTGATATTCATAACGATAGACTATACTTTGAGGGAAAATATAAAATGATAAGCAATTTTGGAAAAATAATATGCGCATGTGAGGTCTGCTTCATAACGCAAATCACGAAAAATAATATGCAAGGAAAAAAATATAGAAGCACTAAAATAAAATATTTTTATAACTATTCAAACTCTTCCCACAAAATTAAAAAAGAAGCATAAAGACATAATTTTTAAATCATTTCGTAAAATCTACTTTTGGTTAGAATTTCAAAAACTCTTGTGTGGATTTGTCACCGAAACTCAAGTAAAAAAAAATTTCTCGTATCATTAAAGCATCTTTTTATACTTAATTCAGGTATCATTGCCAATTTTATCCGAAAGTGACATTTAATTTAATTCAAAAAAAAATCACACACCAGACTTTGATTGATTGATTATTAAATTCGCACTTAAAAAGAAACACGAGGGCCACAGGCGACGACCTTGTAATTTGAACCTCGGTCAAGGGAAGAGGACCCCTTCTGAGCTCGTACTTCCCTCTCCAAACGCCCCCCCCCCCGCCGCCGCCAACGAAAGGACGTGGGAATTCGATAGATTTAATATGTATGAGCCTTCTATGAAAGAGCCCTCTGCTGAATTAGAACTCGAACCCGCCGTCGACAGAAACGACGCCGGCTACAAGCTCGCAACCAGGAAAGCTCGGCTACCTCGTGACTACCCAACACTATAGAGATAACAAATATTTTACTTCATAGATAAGTCATCTCTTTTAACTATTAAAGATGTATAAAATATTCCTTCAAGTGCGTCTTATTTAAAATGATGTAGATATGGAAATTATCCCTTTTCAATTTATTTGACATAATCTGAATAAAATATTAACTTGTACGAAGAAGATTTAAGCAAAAAATATTTCATAAGAAAATTTCTTATTAAATATGGAAGCACATGATATGAGCTTGTTTTCAACATTTGAATTTTTAATGTCTTCTGGTTTTTCTCTAAGAGTGGGATACAGGTTACTGTTGAAATGAAAGGAATCCAAAATATACAAAAGCATTTTCAATTTTGTATTGAAATATCAAGTCTCATATATTATTCATGAATTTGAGCTATCGTATGCATATATTAATGAGAATAAAGTTCAATTTACCTCTTAATGTATTTTGTAATCCCTGAAAATGTAATGTTTATAAGAAAATCAGTTTCAGATTTTTTTTTTTTTTTTTTTTTTTTTTTTTTAAAAAAAAAAAAAAAAAAAAAAAAAAAAAAAAAATACAGTAATGCGTTAGAATAAAATGGAAACTGATGTTGCGGCGACTCAGATAATTTCCCCAAGGAAAGGATATGTATTTTATGCAGTGTTTAAATAATGCTCTCTCTCTCTCAATTTTAAATTAAGAATACAGAAGTCAAAACTTGACATTTAGATATCTGTATATTAAGTATTTGTTTATGTAAGAAAGACCTCAGGAGCTTGCCTTCTTTAGGTAAGTATGAGGATCATGACCTTTGACACCCTGGCGATCTTTTCCTTTCCCATGGGTTTATTGTCTTCGGTAAACACAGGTGACGCACTCCCGGGTTACCCTAGCAATCCTTCTCTATTTTCAATCCTCCTTCTTGTCAACCAATTTTCGTCTATTTTCTCAATTGTTCACTTCCAGACCAAAGTTAAATCTTCCTTGGCGCAGCATAGCCACATCTGGCTCTTGTGCCAATAACTTTCACATTCACTCACACTTATGTAAGGAAAATCCCATTTATATACATAAACGAATAGAACTAAAAAACATTTTAAAATAAAGGTTTTATTTACAGATGGATTGAATGGTATAAAAATATTTTTTTTAAATATAAAATAATACAGAACTTATAAAAGTTTGAAATGCTTAACTACGATTCCTAAATAATTACCGATTAATTAAGATGGTTGGTTTTATTGACGTCGCACTAGAAGCAACACGAGGGCTATTGGTGATGGACTTCGTAATTTTGAACCTCGATCAAGTGACAAGGACGACACCTGACCTAGCATCCCCTCTTCTAGCTTCCACACATGCCAACGGGAGGACTTTGAGAATGAGCCTCGACAGATTTAACATGTATCAGCCACGTCTACACGGCGTGTCTTTTGTGGCATCAAGGCTCGAACCTGCGACTCGACCATGACCATTAGGCTATCACGACCAACAGATGAATTAAGTATCCTAGCTACTTGCTTATGTATGAGAGCAAAACAAGCATTAATACTTCAAGATTTTAAAATTATATAAAATTATAAATTTAAAAAATTAATTTTGTACCTTTCGGTCCAATTTCAAATGAATGCTCGATTAAAAAATTTTACTTACATTTATTAAATTCCTTTTTGTCTTCAATTTTAGATTTAAAGCAATTACATGAGCCATACTTGTGTGCAAAATTTCTACTCAATTGGAGGTTATTAAATACAAGGTCCGGATTCCAAGGATCCTTAAATCCATCACTGTTTGAGTATAACATAGTACTGAACTGTCATCAGAGTTACACTAAGAAGTAACATTTTCAGCTCGATCAGATGATATAGGAAGTGGATTAAATTTAGAGCACAAATTTCAAGCTGAGGAAAGACATATTTTTTACATATATACATATGAATGAATGAGTGAAAGGGAAGTTTAATGGCGCAAAAGCCAAATATGGCTGTATTGCGCCAAACAAGATATAACTGTGGTCTGGGCGCTTGAAAAAAAATGAAAAAATAGATAAAAAGTTTGATAAGAAGGAGGGTCGAAAATAGGGAAGGATTGCTAGAGAATCCCGGGGGCGCGTTACTCGTGTTTACCAAAGACAGTAAACCCCATAGGAAAGAAAAAGATCACGAGGATGCCTAGGGGTTATGATGTCCGCACCTACCTAAAGAAACATACATATGAGCATAACAAGTTAAATAAAAGCTTGTAATCTCTGTGTACGAGTGATTAATAATAAATAGCTGTATTTATATTTGCAAATCGTGGTATTTACCTTCAGATTTGTCTTTCATAAATTAACTGTTTTTATAACTTAAAAAAATTGCAAAGTGTTAACAATCAAAAGATTCTACACACTGAACATTATTATAATTTTTAAATTTATATTTAATAAAATTTAAATTTTAAATTTTATGATTCACGTTTCCTTTATTATTTATACAAAGTGTTTATTATTACAAAATTAAGTTCACTGCAAAGGAAATAGCCTCATTTCGTAATTCGGAAAATATCAGTATTATGAGTAAAAAGCATATTTTCAGGAAAGTGTATCGAAATTCTAAAAAAATGCATTTTTAGAAAAACGAAAATTGATATTTTTCTCCCTGGAGGGGGCTCACGTTTGTATCAAATTGTAATTTTTTGTATTATATTCGGATGTAGTATGTTAGAGCAGTCAATTCTAACTAGCAATAATATCGCTTCAACTATTTCATCAAGTTTTTGGTTCAGCTTTAATTAACGTCGAACTAGAAGCAACACGAGGGCTATTGGCGACGGACCTCATAATTTTGAACCACGGTCAAGTGACGAGGATGATATCTGAGCTGGCACCCCCCCTCTTCTAACTTCCAAACCACGCCAACAGGAGGACTTTGGGCCCCGACAGATTTAACGTGCATCAGCCCGGCTACACAGCGGATCTTTAGCGACCAAAGATCGAACCAGCGACTGAACGAAAACCGCTGGCCACGAATCCGAAGCCATGACCACTAGGCTTCCGGCGTCACAACTATTTCATCAAATAGAGCTCGTTATTTTCATAAAATCCTTGGAACTGTATTGGTTTAGAGCACACAACTCTCTTTCATCAACTGGAAATATATCACGTATGCCTCACTTCATAATTGGTATGTTTTATTATTCGTAACGTTATTTTATGTCGATAGTAATAATCTTCCTAGAAAAATTGAATTTCCGTAAACTGTGTTTAAGCATTGCAGTCCATTTGAATCAGCTAGCAACAACCGCATTTGACAAAGTGATATGCCGTAGATCTCGGGAAGGTAGATTTGAAATGCGAAGATGTGATTAGGGTAAAAAATAACTCCAGCTGGAAACGTGTGTTTAGTCGTGGTTTTTAATTTCCTTAATGAGAACCATTAAAATATGTTTATCACCTTATGTGATAATAATTCTTTCATTATAGTTGGTGGCCACGGTAGCCTAGTAGTCATGATCGCGTATTGGCGGTGGGCGTTGTTTTCTTAGAGTAGTGGGTTCGAAGTCTTATGACACTAAAGACCTGCCATATAGAGGGCGTAATGCACGATATAAGTGTAGTTGAGGTCTCAAATCCTCCAGTTGGCACGCTGTAGAAATGTGGAGAGGGAGGTGCCTGAACTCAGGCATCGTCCTCGTCATGGTCCGTCAAAGGTTCAAATTTACCAGGTCCGTCGCCAATGGCCATCGTGTTGTTTCTCAGTGCGACGTTAATAAATAATCACAATCCCTGCTTCATAGATGATCTGATTCCAAAGAAATTTTCTAGTTTCCCCCTTTAATCTATTCAAATTTTAGATGGAGAAAATCTCCTTTTTTTTTATTGAGCTTAATCGTCCTTATTTCTTATTGGACAGTAACCGCTTGCGCTTGACCGTCTAGGCTAGAACTTTACCGAATTTCTCTTAGCTTTTATCAATTTTTTATAACTTCTATTTAAGTAATTATTTTATTTTTATCTTTTATTCTTCTTTTACCAAATAGTGACTGCATCCTCTCTTTCATCGATACTTATTCCAAGATTAATTTGAACTAATCGTAACGGCAATTCCATTACAACATAAAATGTAAACGAAACAAGTATAAGTTTTAAACGAAAATACAAAATTCATCACAAACAGAATGAAAATTCAGGTTCTTTAACTTCGAATTTCTAAAATACGAATCACATCCTTGTTTATATTTCTGACATTAAAGCTGTCGTCTTCTGAATCTCTCTACCGTAAACAAGATACTAATTTCGGAGCCAATTTCATCCTATCGTACCCTGTCAATAAATCCTGCTGCTCTACAAACTACCCTCTCCCCTATACCGATCTTTAGCAATCATGGTCTGATCAGGCACTGTGTAATTGGTTGTTCCTATATAATGCAATCTTCCCTTGTTCAGGTATTGATATATTCCCTACATTCGACACTA